>NCSK02000087.1:0-116208 GCA_002276475.2 Chlorociboria aeruginascens
GGGAAAGAAAGAGGGAAGAAGAAGGTGGGTTGGACAGGTTTGTGGCAATATAGTAGTATATAGTATACAGTATACGATATACAGGGAGGAGGTTGGGATTTATGGGAAGAATAGGAATAGGGATAGGAATAGGAATAGGGTGGGTAGGTAAGTAGGTATATGGAGGGAATATCGATATCGGCAGGGTACACCATTGGAGACTTGTCAGAGAGAGAGATATATATATTTTTATTAATATAAATAATTTTGCTAATTTAATTTTCGAATATAATAAGCTAAATATAGCTAATATTAATATTATATAAGATTTTCTAAACAAATATTAAAATATATATAACTGTATGTATTCATAAAATGATTATCGCACTTCACAATTGTATCTAACAATCACGCATTGAAAATAAATGTCATCAGGGTCTTGGATTTATGGAATTAAATGTTTTGTTTATCTGAGGAGTAAAACAGGAGATATGCTTTGGTGTTACTACTACTACTACTACTACTACTACTACTACTGATCGGGGTTTCGACATCTTTCTTTCTTCCTCTACAAGAAAGAAAGAAGAAAGAAAGGAAAAAAGGAAAAAAGTCATCTGACAAGACTTGGTGTAGGTATCCATCCTCTTCTCCAAGTCCCTCCCTGAATAATCATGATAATTAAAGAAGCACCACTATATTTTTCATCTTAAGTCATCGTCGTGCATCGTATACTTCATTCGAAAGGGTATCCAGACCCCGGATCGTAGGAACCAGTAAATCTCAAACGCCGTTTTTCATACCACCCACCATCCAAGACTGGTTGGTCCTTGATCACCTACCCTGGTGCACCCACGTAATCCCACTCGAAAAACTCTAAATTGGGAAATAATGTACATGACAGAAGTGGAGAGTCAATGTGATCAGACGTTAATTCATTGAGGTGCAGGTCTTGAACCCTCCTCTTCCATTTCGAAATCAAACCACGTATCGAATTCACCGTTGCCGGTGGTGTCGAAGTTCCCAGCATCTGCTACTCCCTTCTCTGTGTGGTTCATCGCTTGGTCGGGAGAATTCCACTGCTGCGTCGTTTTTGGACTTTGGTATTGCCCGTAATTGAACTGAGAGGGCTGGAATTCTTGATTCGCATCAGGTATCATCTGCATCGTCTGCTGCGAATTCATGAACTGCATCATTGGTGGACTGGGTTGTTGATGCTGATGCTGATGCTGATGCTGATGCTGCTGCTGCTGCTGCTGGTGGAAATTTGAAGGCATTGTCATCGTATTCGTTGCTTGGTTGGAGACTATTAACTCATCCATACCATCGCCGGGATGAAGCACCTGGTTTTGGTTCGGCTGGAATACTTGTTGCTGCCTCATCAATTGGTTTTGGTTCGGTTGTAACACTTGTTGCTGGCTCAGCATCCGATTTTGGTTCGGCTGGAATGCTTGGTGCTGGCTCATCATTTGAGGTTGGTTCGGCTGGAATGCTTGTTGCTGGCCCATCATTTGGTTTGTATTCGTGGAGGGGTTGATTGCACCACCCGGAGACATCAACTGTTGGACTGAACGGGAAGCAAAGATATTGTATGGGTGTCGGATAGTGGCACGGGTGCGATCATCAACCTCTTCGTACATCTCTTCATTGGCAACGGCTTCCTCGGTGATATTGAGGTAACGGCCTGTTCGTTGCTTGTGTACTTCGGATGCCTTTCGGGCAGAATCCATTCGTGCCTCCAGACTGCGGTCACTTCTTCTTGATGCGGCGGTGAAGGCTCGCTCCCTGTATTCCAGGGAGGTCTTCGGGCTCTATTGCATGTGAGTAGTTGATATAGAGTGGCACGGGAGGACCGAATCATACCTTGGGAATCTTTGCTGGAGGCATGGTTGAGACTATAGACATGATGGTGACAATTGAGAGTTACAATGACCCAGCACACTGATCGGGAGAGGATATGCTACGGGGCGCATAAAAATGGACGCGAGACAATAGCAGTACTGCGGTTCGAGGAGGAAGTAGATACTTATGAGCGGATGACGGCAGAGAAGGGCAGACAGAAAGCACGTATTTGAAATAGGCCAGCGTCGGACTCTCACTAAGAAGATTAGGTTCCTGAACTTGAAGTACCAACGGTCTGAAAGGGGATCCGCGATGCTCAGATGCATCTAGCTCTGGCGCGATCGAGGGAAGAGGGGGCGTCGATGGAGTAAAGAGAGGCGACAGAGGAAGCAACGAGGGGAAGCAGAGTCCAGCACACAGGCAGGCACGTCCGGGTCATGCACGTTATACCGCCACAGCTCTCAACTCAACTCACCTCGACTCGACTCGACCCGGCTCGACCCAGCACACCCGCTATGCAGTTTGGCACTATCCAGCATGGCTTCTGCTTAGACCGGTATCTAGCTTCCATAGCCTCCTCTGCGTCGGGGAGGAGAGCCACGGCAGAGCTATGGCGGTCCTGAGGTGCTGAGTAGCACGGAGGTCATGGACTGTGTCTTTCTTGCAGGTGATACCACGAGATATCAACGAAAAGGACCTGCGTCCTCCGTATAACCTTATATGTGCACGGCCCCAATCACTAGCTGCCTGCCCCGGCCGCACAGCGCAGCATCTGCTCCGGCGGAGGTTAGTTTATGGCCGGACGCACCCGCTGACGACGTCCGTCCACTTACAAGGCGAGAATTCGTTACCTTGCATGCGGCCTTGATTGCCGGTGGCCGTGCCGGTGGCCTATTGGCTCGTGGCTCTTGGCTGTGGGCTATGGGCTATGGGCTATGGGCTATGGACTATGGGCAATGCGCTCTTCGTTCTTGGCTATGGGCTCTTCGCTATTGGCTAGAATAAGCCAAAAAATCGGGTTTCAGCGATTTCTCCGATAGAGCTAGCCACACCGGGCAGCCTTTTCCCCGTGGGAGCAAATGTGTCTCGAAACAGCAGCTTTGATTGGACATGGTGGCCCAGATCCAAGGAAGCAGATCAAGCGGCAACAGCTCCACTATATAACAAGGCGTGGATACCTCGCACCCGACATCCCTCGATCATGGGCGCTGTGCCTAGAATGATGTATGGTATGCGTTGTGTGCATGCCACCTGATGTCGGGCTCAGCGAGGATCTGTCGAAAGGAAGGCAAGATATTTGTAGAGAGAGGAGCTTGCCGAAAGAAGAGATCGAATGCTGTTATGGCTTCCTTCCGGCGTATCGCTACGAAAGGGAACCAACTCGCTGTGGGGAGGCCTATAGCTAGGGTAGGCATTGGAGGTTGCCGGAGTGGAGTCTTTATAGAGTTGCAGTAAAGGCCGTGGAGTGGCTGTCAAGCATGTCTGCTCGACAATTCACCGCCACTAGCAATGAGAGAATTGGATCCCAAGAGGCCGACTTGTATATAAAGTTTTCCCTTGCGATCTCGCCCTTACTAGTGCCAGAGAACACCACCAAGGCGTTCATCCGCATGCTTATCTGTAGATAAGTCTGACGCCCAGGCCGATTATTGCAACTTGGCTCTCCACACGCAAATAGTGGCGTCCACTCCAGGAGCGTTCCGCAATCCTGGGACGATGTGATGTCGTGGTAGAACAATTCCATCTTTTTGGAGGTGACATTTAGCTTCACACCTGAAAGCTCCTCTTACTGCGGGGATGAGAGTATGACTAAAGATTGAAATTCATATACAGGATCCCTATGGATTGAGCAAGTTATGACCGATAACTTTATCTGGGCCGCATTCGAACATCTGCTGAAAGCCATCGAATACCTATCGATTCCTAGTTCACCTATCCGAGCCTTTCTCTCACCTTGTGAGGAAGCATCAATTCATCATTCGAATCAGAGCTTACCCGGTAACCCCTCCCCAAATTTACCTCGGGGCATCGGTCAAGGGAACATACCTTACTCCATACAACTGTTTCTTCGTAACTTGCCCCTCCTCATCCTTATCCACCGTCCAAATAAACTGTTCAAGGCTCTTCTGATCCTCAACCGGGATGAACATCCTCCCCGGTCTCTTCAATTGCTCGATCAACTCAGGATGAATCTCCTTCGCCGCTGCACCAACATGGATAGCATCCCAACCTTCATCCTCCCCTTCATCAACATAACCTTTCCTTCCATCTCCCAAAACAAACTTCACCTCTCCTTTGTCTAAGAGTTCCCTACCCCTCTCACTCTTCCGCATATTCCCCTCCCCTAGATCCCTTAATGCGGAGATATGTTCTAGCCCCACCACCTTGCCCCCCTTTCCCCCCTTTCCCATATCAGGACACACTAATTCTGCCAAGACAGCAGTGAGATAGCCACTTCCACTGCCTACATCGAGCACGCGACTGCCTGGTTTCAGGACGGGGAGCAGAGATTCACACGCCGAGGCATGCATGTGAGGTGCGGATATCGTGGCAGTGTGGCCGATCGCCTGAGGTGAGTCTTCGTATGCGCTGGGGACGTGGGGAGTGTAGTGTGCACGATCGACCTTGTTTCCTCATGAGCTTTTCCTCGGACCCCGGGAAGGAGAATTAGTCGGCAGATACCTTCATCATAGCATCTCGTACTCGCTCATCCATTATAAGACCATTCTTAAATAGGTTGTCTATCAATTCCTTATTGCTGTTTCCAGAGCATCGCCATGCCATGCTGATGTGCTTCTTTAGGGTATGATGGAAGAATCGATGGAGGAAACGCAGTTTGCCCAATGGCATCGACTCAAAGAGAGTTATCGTCTCAAGTATAGGGCTATCTATGGTTGATTTGAGAACACTGATACTGATGACCAAAGATACGCGTGAGTAGTGGTGCCGTCGTAATGTGGATGTTGATGTCAAGTGGCGACCAGGCTGAGATACAGCCGGATAATCTGGATAATCTTCGGCATACAGCCTCGTGCGACTGACTACCTCCTCCCTACTTCTGAATCTATACATACTTCTTCTTAACATTGGGCAAAAGCCACAATACTTCTCTCACCTAACCCATTCCTATATCGGCTTTCTCAATTCTTAGCAGTAGATCTCAGCCTTGGCAACATCTGTCAATATCTCCAAAACCCTCCTGTTTGAATCTACCAGCTCCACCACCACCATCCATCCCCACACCAAAACCCCCAAGACAGAGACAGACTAACCGTAACCGCAATTTAATCTCTAACCACCTATCTCCAAGCACCATGCAACGTCTCCAACGCCACTGCTAGCCTGCAACAACACAACACAAGCTGCTCCTCCTCCTCCTCCTCCTTGTGTGGGCTTTTGCAACTTCTCCCCAAAACCCCTCTAAAGTTTGCCCTCCACGGATAGGATCCTGACCGCGATTACAGGCCCCATCATACGGCTTAGCATATATTTGGGAAAGCGTATTAGGAGTGACAGGAGTGACGGGAGAGAGAGTCGAGTTGTACAGGGCAAGGTCGCGGCGCTTGCTAGTATGTTTTGCTGGTTTGATCGTTTGGGAAAAGAAAGAGGCTCAGGGGCAGCGTGTTTGCAGGGTTTTGATAAGGATTGCTATAAAATAAGTAACATTCGCCCCAGCGGTCTTTTGGCACCGCTATGGGCGAGGTAGGACAATTAACGAATGAAGTCTCATGAAAATTCTCTATAATCCATAGTTTAGAGCATATCCCTTCTAAGTACCGCTCAAATCGTAAATCAATAGGTATGTATGCTGCTTAAAAAGATAGACCTATCAGGATATCATCGCTCCCCTTCAACTTTGCGACTCCATGCCTCCATGAACTAGTTATGCGTTCATCATCAATCCGCTTTTACGCAGCAAGGAAATCAAGAAATGTCTAGTACCATTATTTGTACATTTGTTCCAGCATCTAGCATCTAGCAACTAGCTACCAGCTTCCTTTCTGTTCCGCCCTGGCTTTGTAGAAGTCATTGTCCCAATCACTACTATTGACTCCATCGCCAGCAGCTGGTGGTTTCGGTCTTAGTTCCCTTTGTCTGTTTTCCGTATGTCGTACCATGGTAGCTCCACCATATCCCTCGTCTTCAAGCACCGTATTATCGCCGTTGATCCCATCGGCCCAGGAAGCCGTCACATCCATCATCTCAGTCGCTCTCACATCCCTACAGACGGCATCAACTAGCTTATTCTTTTCCGTACTTCGCACATATGCAAGATAATAAGGTGTTCCGCCAGATGCTGCCTGGTAATCAAAGATTTGTCGTCGATCTCTCACCACCGAGACACGCTCATCGTTGTATTCGCGCCAAATATCGTTCTCAAAATCATAGACGTAGATCCAGTAGTGGCCGCCTCCCGCTTCTCCACGGTGAATGAAAACAGTCTGAAGGTTGTACTCGTATTCTCGCATGTTGGTAAATTGATCAGTGAGATTTTGTCTGAGGCGGGTGATATCTCTGTCAAGATTTTCAAGCTCCTGGGTGATTTGCACAAGTCGTTGATCAAAGAGGCCAGGAAGAGAATCATCAATGGGTATGCCCGGAATTTCTGCTTCTTGCAACGCATTTATGTAATCTTTGGTTCCCATCAAAGCGTCAGCGACAGACAGTTCTGTTTCCACTAGGTTTCCCTTGAGAGCGGCTTGTCGTGCTTCGAGGGCCTTCAGCTGCGCCTTCCACTTCCAGGTCTCTTTTCGACGGAGCATCAACTCAGAATTAGGGTCCTCCGAATCCATATATCTATCAAGGTAAATGACCTCAGGGAATATGACTGGGTTCCTGTTTTTCCAAGCTGTTTGCTTGACAGAATCGAAGGCTGTTCGTTGAATCTGAATTTGTAAGATAGGAGGGAGTTTATGAATGGACGTGTACTGAGGGGTCTCGGTGTTGTCGATCTCAACAGTTTGTTCGTCGAAAACAATGTCAAGGGCTTCGTAAATATCTCGAGATACGGTTCCAGGAAACACGATAAGGTTGGCCCATGCTTCAACCTTTTGCTCCAATTTCTGGGCTTTCCGGAGGTACACTGAGTTCTCTCCGAAGAAAGTGTCTCTGACACTATCGATCTGTTCCCCAGAGACTTGGTCGATGCTTGTTGGCTTTATAGCGCATTGTAGTCGAAACATTACATTTCCAATCACTTCTGTAACATCTTGTTGAGAACCAAATTTCCATTTCTCAGCTTCCGACGTGCTGTGTTTTGAATTATTTGTTTGAATGACAAGCCCTGATTTGTTGCGTGGTGGTACCGGAGGTGGTTTCTCAGCGGCCAAATCAGCCTCTTCAGGACTAGGACTCAATGTGTCACCATTTACCAGGGTAAGGATACCGTCTTCTGGAGTATCGCCCATTCTATAGTCTTCGTCTTTAACTGTTGAAGGGCTGTCAGTGATTAAAATGGATCCCTTATTCTGACTGACTGTCTCGCTTGATGATGCAACAGGTTCAATGTCAACAAGTGTAGTCTCACTACAATTATCAGCGGATTCCGTCGGTTTTTCCTCTGGGCGGTCTATCATCTCGATATCTTCTGTAGGTTTGGGCGATGGACGAGATGGTCCAGCAGGTGGAGGACCTTCGGGACCATATACCGGTGCGTAAGGGATCAAAGCTGAGTTTGGCGGTCCACTAGGACTGCTGACTGATGCCAGCCGCAAGTAAGCCTCCGCAGCTGAGCTAAAAATGGTCAATTCAGCAAGCTCTCTGGTCGGTTTGATTGATCGCGTTGGTGCCGTCTTCAGGTTCTCAAAAAGGTCGTGTAATTCACCCACAACTATATGCCGTCAGTACAGTTCGTACAAATGAAAGTCTACTAACATTTTTGGGCTTTTATAATTTCGGTTTTTGAGACCGCGCGACCCCCGACACGTTTCTTCTTAATATCCTCCTCATTGAGAGGCATACGATGATGCTCGAAGTCTATTACTACCTCTCGGACGGCATTGACGGTATAGTAGTACTGGAGCAAACTATTCAGATAGCAAGTATTGCCGATGTTATCAAGGCCAACAGGTTGATTCGTTGGGGGTGGGGCCGATTGAACATCTGCATTTGGATTATCGAGCTTCATGAACAAGAAGTTGCTGTCTCGATCCTGGGCAATGGCGCGCAGCGCTTCCCTGTAGCTCTCCTTTGATCCAGATGGGGCGCCATCGCAAAGACTCTGGTAGTAAGTAAATACCGTCTCATCAGGAGCATGACGTTCACTGATCTGAAGCCGGTTATAGGCCTCGCCAATATCAAGTGTATACTCCGTATTTCCAGACTCCATGGTGGCAGCTGCACGCTGAAGTGTGTAGTCGTTGCCGCGTTCGTTTGCAATGACTCTTAGTGCGCGTGCCACCTTCGCATTGTCGGAGTCGAGAGACTATCAGAGGGTTAGATGTATGATAAAAAGAATTTGCATCGAGTGGCATTTCAAAGGGAAGCTGGAAGTAGGTGCGAAAATCTGTCTGGGAGGAAAGGAAAGTACGATAGAGAGGAGAATTCACCATGGCAATGGCTGCCGCCTCGATGCTATCAGAAGCGGTGTCAGCTGACACGCTCAAAAACTCAAGAGCTTCCTGGAAAGACAATGTTCTGTCGTTGGCAACTTTTTCGATCTTTGAGCTGTTTCTAGATTTAGCTATTATAAGAAGAGCGTTTCTCGCTTCGTCTTTCTGGCGTGGTGCAGCTTCAATCCTTGACTTGTAAAGACCGATAATATGATCTTCTCCTTCGACGCTATGCGGCTCCAACGCGAAGAATTTATACGCTTCCTCTATATCGTTCAGTCCATATTCACCCCTAGATATTGCCATCGTAGCTTTCATTTCTAGGTCGGAGCTTTTGCGTCCCTTTGCAAGATCTGATAAACAATCCAAGTAGTATGGCTTATTCGATGGATCACATTCACACTGCCGTTCATACGCCCAACTTAACATCTCGTCAGTGAAGTTTTCAGTAATCCCTAGACTGGCATAGTATGGGTGCTCTTCCAAGGTCGTGAGATCAACAAGCCTAGATTTTGTGGGATAGTTATAGTAGCCTAGGCTTCGCTCGATGTCCTTCAGTGCGGGCGGAGCGATGAGTGAGATCTTATGGTTCACATTTCGTAGCTCTTGCTCCGTCCGCTCTGATATCTTAAAGTCCAGTTCGTGGATCACGTCCTCGATGAAGAACTCGTTTTGGGATGTAATGATGGGCAAGTACCAGTAAAAGGCTGGCTCCTCCTGGAAGTTGAGGATTAGTACTCATTATTCAAATCGGAAATATAAAACGAGCCATAAGTTGGCTTCGATACCTCAATTCGTTCCACATAAGACTCACCAAAGGATCACCACTATCCTCTCGAACCGATTTAAAGTCTAGGTATTCGAAGAAGCCATTAAACTCATCCGCGAAAGCAAGAACGAAGCCCTTGTTTCTGGCAGCGATACGTTTATTTTGACTGGGATCTTGAGCTCCTGCCTTTGCGTCGGTCAAGTATTTTCGGAGATTCAGCAGTACTTGAACAGGCCGATATGGATCTCTCCCTTTGTATCGCTCAGGCTCAAGACTAATAGCTCTTCTTCCACGGGCATCTACTTTGGCTGGGTCTGTCAGAAGAGATACTACCTCTTTATAAAGCCTGGGAGGAGATATCTTAATCTCAACAGTAACTGGACATTGAACTGCTGAGCAGGCAAATTGGTGCGCCTCAAGCAGATTGTTGTATTTGTCAGCCAGGTGCTCTCCGGCATTTGTTGATTTTATAAGCTGTAAATGGTGCATTGGGTTGCCCACATCAGACAACCTGCATGGGGATTGTTGTACGTCATTCTGGGGAGAAAAGTTGACGATAATGGAAAAGTGATGTCGACATTTGGGGCAATATGAAGCTACCACATATTTGGCAAATTTGTCTGGCTCTTCCCCGACCCCAGGCGCATGCGTTTGTTCATCTTTTCTTATGAGTGTATGACGACAATCCATAACCCCAGTCCGCGGTGGTAGGTTAGACCCTCTGAATTGAGGTGCGGGATCTGCAAGCAGATTCTTGCCATTCTTCTGTAAGTATCTAGCATCATATTCGAGGAGGTCGAGGATCAGTCTTGGTGATGTTTTCCCTGAAGGAATATAGTCAACAGGTTTCCTCGCTGGTACTAAGTATGAGGGAACCCATGGACTGTATGATGGCCCAAGCAAGGTAGGGAGATAACTAACCAGCTCTGCCAGTCGTCCGATGACCTTCCATAACTCCTTGAAGCCCAACTACACGACCTAGCGCAGTCTGCCTGCTGCACAGTTACTTGCAAACAGGTTGTGGCTTTATCTAACAGCTTTGTGTGGGACGGTTGAACAGTGGACGTGAGACAAGTTGTAGAAAGTAGAGAGCTCTTTTTAATGTTGATTACTGACTGACAGCTGTTTGAAGCAAGCAAGCGGGTTTTGATTGGTGAGTGTGGGGGTGCAGAGGACCTTCACGGCGGCTCTTTCTGGATGGAACTACGTACAGATGGGAGTTAGACAGGCTAGGTAGGTTATGAATGAGAGTGTATCTTCATTGTAAAGTAAATGGCACGAGACAAACTAGAAGCTCCCTGGTCAACTTGTTGGGTATTCGCGTCTACATTTGTATCGAAGCCCACGATGATGCTACCCTGTAATCGGCTAGCTCATCTAGCGCCATTTAGAACGCAGCATAGCTCATATCAACCTCGAAATCCGAAGTTCAACAACGACAACAACCTCTGCTATTCCACCAACCTTTAACTTCTGTATCCGATCAAGATGGCATCTGATGATCACACTTATCATCCAAAAGATGCCGTCAAAGCTGCTATCAACGGTACGATGATCACTGGAAGCGCTGGATTATTTGTCTCCGCGGTGCAGAACACCTTGGCTAAGTCCAATGTGGGCCCATGGGGTGTTTTTACAAGGACTGGAAGCACAGCTGCTATATTTGGTATATATTCTCTATCCATTTGTTATTTGGAGTGCATAGCTTATGCCACATAGCTGGAATGGGAGGCGCCTTCGAATTCACGCGATATGCCTCATCTAATCTGCGAGAGAAAGATGATGCTTTAAATGATGTAATTGGTGGATTTTTAGCAGGGTCCATACTAGGATTAAGATGTAAGAACCTGTGCGGACTTATGAGCATTGAAGAAGTATCCTAATTGGTTAATTAGTTGGAACAACACCTGCGGTCCTTGGATTTGGGGCTTTGACAGCCATAGTCCTAGGAACTTTTAATTACACCGGAGGTGCTCTTACAGGATACAGAAAGGACCCTGAAGTAGACGAATTCGATCGAAAAGAGTATCTAAGAAAGAATCGGAGGAGACCAATTGAGCAGACCATTAGCGAGTTGGGAGAGGGTAGAGGCATGTCTTGGTCCACTCCTCATATATCAAGTTCGGGGTCTAATTCTTTACAGGTATATATGCTCCAGGCTATGACGAGCGGCGAAGAGAGAGAATCAAGGAGAGATATGGAATTGATGTACCCTCAAAGTCATGATGGACCATTAGACTGGCACAGAGTTTCTTTCGGTTATAATGTACATATACCTCGATGTCAAATCGGGTTTCCATCACTTTCAGAATGTCGACATCCAGATAAGAGTCATGGAGGGCCGGATAGCTCAACTGGAGCTTGCTTGTGTGCCATCACGGACGATGAATGGATCCATTTCATCTCTTATTTCGTAGGGTATTTCGTAGGGAGTGGGATCGAAGTGTGACGAGGAAATTACAGCCACATCTAGATATCATAGCTTGAATACATCGCCCTGCATAGAAGGTATGGAGTGTAACGATGCCCTGTTCTAAGCGGTCGTTGAGATGTCTGATTCGGCAGAGCTATGCTAAGCTATGCGACAAAACCAAACTACCGCACCAGTCGGAACACCAGGAATATAACCACGAAGCAATTCTAGCGAGTGAGGTCACGTTGCCCCTTCTACGTTATGCCTACCAAACCTAGGTACTATACCTCCTACTTTAGGCGAAGCACTCGACGAGTGATGATTCGTGCATTTTCCTCGTATTGCCGTACTACCCCGCAATAACAGACCCCTCCACTTCAACGCTTCCTTCATTATATATTGCAGTACATGCCATAATTCGTACAACTATCAACAATTTGAATCCATAGTGTCTTTGAACTTACTGATCATTCCGCAGATGCCACCCAAGGCACCGTTACAATTGAAGTCTTCCTCATACCCCCCCGTTTTCCCATATTTCTCACTGGCCTTTCCTTTCCGAATCACACATAACTCTACAAAGCCTCCTCGTCGACCACACAATTAATTGTGCATTACTTCGAATTCTATCGTACAACTTTGTTGATTTACAACACCCCTTGGTTACCAACCACCTTCAACATGGAAAATCCACTAGGGGGCGTCCGTGTTCCATTTGGTGGAGCTGATCAGAAAAATGATGTGAAGGAGCGTTTCTACCGCCACTTTCAAGATGAGGTAACAGGTACGGAGGATTTTTCAATACAGCTCAATTCAATTTCTGACATCCAACAGAACTGCAGGAACAAATGGCGCAGCTGGAGAACTTCGCTCTCGTAGGTGGTGAGAGACAAGACGCTATTGACCACTGCCTTGCCGGTATTTCCAGGCTATCGAACGAAGTCACGGATGCAACAGGGTTCATTCCAGCTTATGACCAGAGAACATGTGCTCAGGTGAGGCTATGTTCGATAATAGTTCCTAAGATCGAAATCTAAATTTCATACCAAGGCTATCAAAGCTCTTACGGAAAAACTCCAAGAGACGCGATCGAAATTCGCCCCCAAGGCTCGATTCCATTTCAAGACCACGAATAAAAATGGCTCTGCAATATCCATAAATGATGCAGCAGAACTAGCACGTCTTCAAACTCCTGGAATACGACCCTCATTCGCATCATCAAATGAATCATCCATGGCTACCACGCCAGCAAACTTGATCACCCCTCCTGGCGAAATTGATGCACTAGGAGACTTGCCTTCTTTCCCCAAGAACTACAACGAGGAAATGACACGGGCTCCAATAGGTCCTACTCGAAAACCAAGTTTCTCTCAAGCAATGAACGTCGATATATCTGGTCATACAGGTTTGCATATTATCCTGCCGTCCTCAGCGTCCCGTGCAACTTCATCAGGTTCCATTACCAAACTCGACAGATGTATAGTTGATATGTCTGTTCCAACAGCTAATGGGGCCCCCTTTGCCGGTCTAGCATTAAAGAATATTAAGTCATCTCTCATAATTGCAGGTCATGTCGCTGGAGCTGCTCATATAACTAGAGTTGAGGATAGTATTATCGTTGTGGCATCAAGACAAGTTCGTATGCATAACTGTAATAATGTGGATATATATCTACACTCTGCTAGCCGTCCTATTATTGAGGATTGCAGCAATATTCGGTTTTCACCTATTCCAAACTATCATGTGGGTAATCTTTCAACACTCTTTGATGTCAATTAACCTCAAACTTAGCAAATTGCCTCTGAGGAGCCAGTTCAGAATCACTGGGATCAAGTTGATGATTTCAAATGGCTTAAAGCAGAACACAGCCCGAATTGGAGCATCTTACCTGCAGACAAGAGGTTAAGTGAGGAAATCTGGACTGACGTTGTCCCTGGTGGTCCCGGTGTTGGACTTGATGAGATATTGAAAAAAGTTGGGGTAATCAGACGTTGAATGAAGGATGCCGCCATTTCTGCGGCTCTCAAATGCACGACTTCTTCCATTCACAACGTATCTTACTGTATGTATATAATTCCGAGAGGGGACTGGGGTTGTTTTTTGAACTTGTGATAGGGATTCCTGTTCGGTTGTCAATTTGCTGATGTTTGATATCTCTATCAATTCCTCCATGCCTTGGCCGTGATTTCTCCTTGATCAGTGGCCCATTCTTTGCCAGATCTTCTTCCATCCATGTGTGTGGTCCTACCCCTGAGCTTCTTTTGGATGTACCAATCTATAGCGATAACCTGAAAATCTTTAAAAAAAAATCTCCCTATGCCAAACAAGGTGCCCAGATTCGAACCTATCGCCAATCCCAGTCATAAATCTTCCACCTTGCAACTCATGGGCATTATGTATTATGTATTCTCTCTCACCCAACTCTCAGGTCTCCATAGCATCCCCCACGACCCTATTCCTCCTCTCCCTCGCCTGCACCCCTATATCCCTAAACTGTTCTAGCACCCTCCTCTGCGCCCTAATCTTGTCCTCTAGCTCTCTAATCTCAACTTCCTGCTCCTCGACCGTCCTCTGCATATCCGGCAATTCCCTCACCTGCACTCTCGCTTTATGTAATTTATGTTTGATGTGATCGGTGGCGGCCGGGACGTCTTTGAGTAGGAGAGGACCAGGACTGATGGGGTTGAAAGGAGAAGCTCCCGCTGGTGCTGGGGATCCTGATGTACCGGTATTGGGGGACAGAGGCTGTAACTGGGAGAAGAGTGCGGCAAGGACGGGGAGCGTGTCGATCGCATCTGCATCAAGACCTTCGGGAAGATTTGCCAGAGATTGAGGTGTACCGGCCATAGTGAGCTTTTCTCGAAGTATGATGTAATCTAATGGAATTTTATTTTGTTAGTTTTTGCGGTTACTGTACTTGTATGCACAGGCCACATCGAGAGCCCGCTTGGTGGGGGGAGAGCTCAAAGGAAAACCACCCCACCATTTTCTTAACAATCCCATCCCGACAACGTTTGAGATCCTAATATTCCTTCATACATTATACAGTACAGGTATTATCATATTCCCTTTCTCCCTGTAAGTATTTAATTTGCTCAGACCTGTTTAATAGAATCGTTCAGCTCATCACACATAGCCGGTAAGACGAAACGCCTACTCTCGCCGAAATGTCTCGGGTTGAGAATAAAGCTGTCCTGAGTACGTCTATTAAGTTCACATCTATCCTCGATTCTAGTTCCATGCATGAATCAACTAAATATAACCGCTTCGCTTCTCCGTCGCCTTCATTCCTTCCCTCTTCTCGGTCCCCTTTGATGGCTCTTCCCCTATGTCTTCTGCGAAGGAGCCCGATTATGTTCTCGTATTCCTTTATTGCCTTATATACCTTGAGTTAGGGTGGCTAATTCTGGTAATTTGGCATAGTTGTCATTGATGGCTGGGGAATTCCCTCCGAATCTTCCCCTAAAGATGGCGATGCAATTGCGGCCGCCGAAACTCCGGTGATGGACGCTTTCCAAAAAAACGCAGATGGATATACCGAACTCGAAGCGTCTTCCTTGGCGGTCGGACTACCTGAGGGATTGATGGGAAACTCAGAGGTTGGCCATTTAAATATTGGCGCTGGAAGGGTCGTCTGGCAGGATGTGGTCCGAATTGACCAAACAATTAAGAAGGGGGAGTTGAATAAGAACGAGGTTGTTATGAATGCCTTTAAGAAGGCGAAGGAAACTACTGGACGTTTACATTTGGCTGGATTGATCTCCGATGGTGGTGTTGTAAGTATGCACAATTTGAAAGAGGGACTCGAAGCTAAATCAGTTGTAGCATGCCAAGCAGGACCACCTCTACGCTCTCTTAAAAGTCGCCAAAGAACTGGAAATCCCCCATGTATATATCCATTTCTTCGGTGATGGACGAGACACCGACCCAAAATCTGGTGCTGGATATCTGCAGGCCCTTCTAGATAAGACCAAAGAAATCGGAATTGGTGAAATTGCGACAATCGTCGGTCGTTACTACGCTATGGACCGTGACAAGAGATGGGAGAGAGTTGAGGTTGGATTAAATGCTATGGTTGTTGGAGATGGTGAGGAGAGTACCGATCCGGTCAAGACAATCAAGGAGAGATATGAGAAAGGCGAGAATGATGAATTCTTGAAGCCTATCATTGTCGGTGGAAAGGAAGCCCGTGTCCAAGGTACCCTTCTAAACGATGTCTAACCGATTAGGAGTTACTAAAAGATTTCTAGATGGTGACCAAGTCTTCTTCTTCAACTACCGATCTGATCGTGTCCGAGAGATCACCCAACTCCTCGGTGATGTAGATCGTTCTCCAAAGGAGGACTTCCCCTACCCAAAGAACATCACCCTCACCACCATGACTCAATACAAGCTTGATTACCCCTTCCAAATTGCCTTCAAGCCTCAGCATATGGGCAATGTTCTTGCCGAGACGCTAGGCACACAAGGAGTCAACCAGGTCCACGTTGCCGAAACTGAGAAATACGCTCACGTCACATTCTTCTTCAACGGAGGTGTCGAGAAAGTATTCCCTCTCGAGACTCGAGATGAGAAACAAGACCTTGTCCCCTCCAATAAGAGCGTTGCAACCTACGACAAAGCCCCAGAAATGAGCGCTGCCGGCGTTGCTAAACAAGTGTCCAAGCGTATCGAAGAAGGAAAATTCGAGTTTATTATGAATAACTTTGCACCTCCTGACATGGTCGGCCATACGGGTGTCTACGCAGCCGCTATCGTAGGCGTTGCCGCAACCGACAAAGGTATCGGGGAGATCTTTGAGACTTGCAAGAAGGAGAACTATATCCTCTTCGTTACTTCAGATCATGGGTTCGTCTTCCTTATCCCTAAATTTAGACATCAACATCAATTAACACAACGTAGCAATGCCGAAGAAATGAAGTTCGAAGATGGCAAGCCTAAAACTTCACATACCACTAACAAAGTGCCCTTCATCATGGCAAACGCCCCCAAAGGCTGGAGTCTCAAAAAAACCGACGGTGTTCTCGGTGATGTCGCACCTACTATACTAGAAGCTATGGGATTGAAGCAGCCCGAGGAAATGACTGGTTCCAGTCTCTTGATTAAGAGTTAGATCACCCTATGTTGCATTGCGTCGTTTATTATGAATATTGTGTTATGCGAATTCCCTTTCCCTAGAAGAGTAGCAAGACTAAGATGGTTTCATAACAGGTAGAAAACGTGCACATGATGAATGATGATGACGTCTACGTAAGCGTGGAATGAGAATTAGTAGACAGAGGTATCCATAGAAAATTAAAATGAAGAATTGAAGTCAGGATAGACAACGAGATAAAAATGTACTATTGTACTATATGCATTGAGACACACCGAGCAAAATATACAGATAGTTCCCCTATCGGGGGTTCTGACACAAAACAAGAAAATACTACTATCGCAATGCTTGTTTTCCTTCTCCTATAGTGTATTTTCCATCTCGAGATGCTTGTGCAGGTTTTTCTCCCTCTGACCCCTCCATTTTTTCAACACCGCTAGAAGGTAAAACGCCCTTCTGCAAATGTAACCCATTACCGCTCCGCATTGCATCAAGCCTACCTTCCCTGCCCCTTTACATTGCCTTTCCTACACTTCCTTTACCAGCTTCACTCTCTATACTCATCGGACTAACATTATCCGCATTCCTACTTCCCTCTAATTGCCTACCAATTTCCTCCGCACTCACAGCCCCCTTGATGCCCGGTCCTAGATCCGGTCCGGGATCACCCCAATCACTTAGACTGGTTCCACTACTATATTTACTAGCGTATGTCCCTGCCGCACTAACTATCCTGTCGTTCGGGTTCTGTGTGCTTACAATCCGAGGCTGCTTTACAGGCGTGCCATCCCTCGGATTTGCATTGCCTGCGGCAGCGGCAAAACTACTCATCCTTAGTGGATCGGGAAATAGACTTATTCTTCCAGCATTACTAGATCCTCGAGGTCTAGAGGGAGTGCGTTCGGCAGGGATTTTGGGACGCCAGAGTTCTGGACGCTCGAGATCGAATGGGTCAGACCGACCTTTTCCTTTGCGAGCGTTTCCTGCAGCTGAAAAGGATGACAAGACTGTGTCTCGGTAAGAGTCTCGACTTGGTGCTATGCTAGAAGGGTAGCGGGAGGGAGGAGCGGTGCTGGGTGGCCGGTTAGGGCCGCTGACCGTGGTTGTAATGAGAGCTTTGGTTGTATTAACTGACTGGCCTCGAGAACGCCGGAGGGAATTAATGTAAGAGCTTGTGTTAGGAATTGTAGGTTCAGGTTGTGCTATCGGGTCGGCGAAGGGATCAGATGGCACAAGAGCTTTAGATATAGCATTTTGTTTTTGGGGTTTCCAAGGTTCGTTCTGGGACTTGGAGGGAACTGGGTCGACAAAGGGGTTGGTGGGGGTGGCAAAATCTATTCCCAGATTGCCAAGAGAGGGGATTACACTGGTGGAGAGGGAGGTTCGTCGCAGTTCAGCTTGGAGTTGGGTAGCTCGGTCGTCCACTCTGAGTAGTTTAGAGAAGTCTGGTTGAGAGCTATTGGCTCCTGTGTCGGTCATTCCACGGGCTGCAGCAAATGGATCATGCGGCTCATGTGGCCTTTTTCGTAGACGCCAGTTGAAGTTGGCATTTTCTGTGAATCGTTCCCAGTAGTCGGTAATTCGGTCTTTGAGTGTCAGTGCTCCATTATGTGCAGACATGACCGAATTGTTGCGGCTGTGTTGAGCTATTGGCCCATCTAAGAACTGGGAATTACCTCTATTCAAGTTGACACTTGGAGTATCACTTCGATCTCCAGTCACCTTTGACTTCAAAGTAGCTCCTATTCCAGCGAAGTTTGACCTAAAGCCCGCAATTCCATATTTAAACCAAGATCCAGCTCCTCCTCCTCCGCCCCATCTGGTGGCTTTTGTAGGAGGCCCCGGAGTAGACTCATCGATACCATAAAACTGGGGTTGTGTAGCAGATGTCAGAGGGGTAAGAAACGATCCTCTGGTTCGTTTTCTTTTCCTTAAGCACCAGAAAACCACACCTATTATGCCGATAAGAGCCAGAGCACCAACAACCCCTCCTACAACAGGCGCTGCTGTGAGTCCAGAATTCGAAGATATATCAGTCGCGCCTGATGATTGTACTGGTGCGGCAGTATTTGTAGTTGAAATACTAGTTATAGAGCTTTTTGTCGATGTGGCAGAGGGCAATGTATGGACATTTTCACTACTGGAATCACTGCTACTGACCAACGATGGTGCTGGGGTGGTAGTAACTTCGCTTTGCGCAATCGCCACGATACTTAATGAACTTGTGGGGGTGTCGGAAGTTTCAATAGATGAAGAAGAGCTGAGGACGGGTGGCGCCTGCGATGTAGTATCCACTACTGAGGATATCGCTGTGAATTGTATGGAAGATGTTTGTATAGAAGATGTTTGTATAGAAGAAGATGTAAGTTGAGCTGCCGCCGTAGTTGTCGGGGCTGGGGTTGGAGCTGCGCTGGTGGAGGAAACGACATCTGGCAACGCTGCAACTAGTGGAGGTGCGGCTGAAGTCGTCGCTACAGAAGATACCTGCTGTGAAGTTACGGCTGCTGCCACTGCCGCCGCCGCCGCCGTTGTCGCCTGAGCTGATGTAGATATTGAAGAGCTACTACTTGAACTAATCGCAGTCTTTGGAACAGCTGAACATCGAATACCGCTAATTGAAGTTATAGAGAGTCCTGCCGGCAGGTTCGCACTTGTCGCCATTTTGAAAGGAAAAAGCGACGTCAGTCGCTGAAAAGAACGTAAATATCAACCTTCAAGGGACAATGATCAAAAAGGCACCCATGCCATCAAGTGGTCTCCATGATATCTATCTGATCGTGAGAATCCGACCGTAAGATAGGAAATGAGATGTCCCCTAGATGGGAAAGAGAGAGAAACCATGACAAGAAGGATTTGGGGGGGGGGTAGAAACCATGTCAATCTCAAACGCGAGGATGAGGGGGTCATCACTTGTTGCATCCCCCTGTACTGACACATCTAGTGAAGCATTGAAGCACGAAGCACCTGGCGCACTGTAGGGACCAGGGGGGAGCATGATGAAGATGAATATGAAGATGACATAATGAAAGAGGAGGAGGGGAGAATTGAGAGAGGGTGTAGAAGATTAATCTTGATAGTAGTAATGATGGCACATGAATTGAGGACTTCTCGTAGAAAGAAGTTGAGTCGGAGGGTAGAAGCGGTCAAGGAGCTGGAGCTATGGCAGCCGACAAACGCCTACCACACATTTCCGTGCAATACGGTCCGGTACTATATACACTCTACATGCACTACATGCACTACACGCACTATACGCACAACATATACTAATATACTAATATGCTAATATGTTAATATGCTAATATACTACATACACTACATATGTACACTACATACACTACATACACTACATACACTACATACACTACATACACTACATACACTACATACACTACATACACTACATACACTACATACACTACATACACTACATACACACTCCATGCACTGCACGCACTACATATACTACCTACGTTCCTTCTCTACCATTATTCCCTCTTACACCGTATTCTTGCTGTTCTTATTATCATTGTTACGGCGGAGAACAGTACAACCCCTTCCCCCCGACCGGACAGCATAAATGGCGGCTCTTTTGCACGTCGATCCTCCGGCGGGCTTGCATGGAACCGAGTGGACTGTATCGTGCCGAGAGGACCTACCGACCGACCGTTTCCTGTCTCGCCTTTGCAAAGTGCCTGTACGTCTGTGTATATACCATGCCCTCTTAATCAACAACTCCCCGCACTCTCTCCATGCGTGAAGTGAGCCGTCCAAGTCTCAACGATCTGCGTCGGGAAATCAGTGTGCGGAGGGGATTGAAGGAACGACGATCGCCATGTTTGCGGGACTGGCACACAACATAGGTGAGCAGCTTCCAGTTTTCTATCGCCCCCTCGAGGCTCGAGGGGCTTCTTTGCCTCTTAAAGCCACTCGAGCCGTTGTCTCGTATTTCAAGACGTGAATCCACTTTCCAGCAACACTAAACGCACGACGCCATCAATGCCACCACCACCGGTACACACTGGTGCTGTGGAGACAGCTTCTGCAACTCCATCAAAGTTTCAAATTTTGTCATCCGTCCAATTTATGGGTCTATACCCTATCTTCACATTTCCCCCGTTTGATCAAGATCATACCACAATTCTTACCCACGCTTCTACGCAGTTCCATCAAATAACGTCCGCCAAAGGGACATTCCTCCTCCTCCGCCGCTCAGCTTTCCAGAATGTACACCCAAAGCAGAGGGGAAAGTCCCATCATCCCGCGAAAATCTCCCATTGGCTGCTCTACTTCAGACTATCCACCGTCCGTATGATATTCAGCTGTCGCACTTCGAGGCTCTTGGCCTTCACGTGATACAAGATGCCTCCCCAGAAGATATAATGCCCGATGCCAGCTATCTACCACCAGTTGAACAATGGACTTCGATCCCCCCCGATGCTCTAGAGCAAGCAAACGAAGCAAGCAGGAAGCCTCTCAATAATGGCAACTTATCACCTGGTGTGCAAACTTTTCTTGAACGACGAAACGAGCTATCTATCGACAACGTAGCAGCTTTCAGAACTATACGTCGCATACCACCGCCAAGTGGTACGACCCTTATCCGTCTGGGGAATGCGTATGAGTTCTTCAAAAATCTCGAGTTATTCTCCGCTTACTGGGATGACACCTCAATACCCGAATCCGAGAGACCAAAACCCACCACCGAAACTAACGACGATTCTTCATCCGATAATAATGCCGCACAAGCCGCCCCACCACCCTATTTTCACGTCCGCACCGGTAATGGCGCCCAACTTCCTGCGGAATACCGCCAACACCTCCTAACCGCCTTCCTAAAACTTGTGGCCTATGATTTTGGCTGTAATGTCACGATACCCCGCGTTGAGCCTCGCCTCCAAATAGCTCCAGCCTCATCACCAGCATCATTCTTTTCTTGCGTTGCGACGTTTATCTACCGTACGCCTACAGACCGATCGTCGGCTCGCTCAGGCGTGAACGAGGGACCCCTCGCCGTGTTGTCTTGCAGGAATAATACCTCGTTTGATAAAGATGTTGATTCGAAACTTGATCTTGCGAAGGAGGTTGTTGCGGCTTTAGTAACGGCTCAGCAGAGGGCTAGAGAGGGACGGGAGGAGAAGAGATACGGCGTAGGGATGTGGTGGTCGGAGAAGGGGCGGTGGGGCGGTGGGCCAGGCGGAGCGATTGGGAGAGAAAGTGATAAAGCCGACGAATTAAAACCTAGGACTGCTCCAACTGATAGTGGAAGTGGTATGGCACCGTCGGTGCCAATGGGGAGATCGATCGGTGGGATCAATGGTCCTAGTCCTAGCAAGAGGAGTAAGAAACTCAAAGGCGATATGCTGCAAATTTACGATAACTACCGGAAGATGCTACCGCCATCCTCAACTTGGGATCGCAAGGTAAGATACTCTGCCATCGGGAAACAAGCTGGAGAGGAATTCGATGATGTCTTCTTGATTAGCGGGTTGAATCATCACGTCAGTATCATCAGGATAAGAGTGCCTATGAAGTTGCTGGTGGCCCTCGACGGGAAGGAGGAACAATGGGAACGCATGGTGATGTGGAGGAGTAAGTGGTATGATTTTTTCTTGACGGATGAGAGGCTAGAGGCTCTACAGCTTGTTTGGGGAATGATGGCTTATCTAATGAAGAAGGCTGAGGATCCCGAAACATCTAGTGAGCAGATTTCTAGGGATAGCAATAGTGGAGGAGGAAAGATGGATGTGGATAAATGATTCATCCCCGATAGATTGAGTGAATATTTTAATTTGTGTAGGTAGCCTAGGTAGCCAGTCACACATGGGAATAGAACAGATGTTGATTACACCGTCTCTAAATTGGTAGTATAGAGCAGGGGTTGGCGGGAAGGAAAGGAGAAATTGAGGAAATTTTCTCCGGATAAACTCATCGCTAAAAATAGAAGGGATGTTATTGCTCCAACCAGATTTTTCCAAAACCAATTTCTGCTCTGAATAAAAAGAAAAACAAGGATAGGAAGCCTGCGCAGTCATCCGGTCTAGTCTACCCATTTCAAACAAAATGTCGTGTTGAGGACAATATCCCAGCGCCTTCTCGTGTCACTGATGATGACTGTACACAAAAAGGTCAGATAACCGACATATTTTTCTTTTTCATCATCCCGCGGAAACGAGACCCCCCCACGACTGGTGCTGACGACGGTGACAAAGGGTTCGATTAAGCATAATAAGCATAATAGATAACAATGCTGTTGACGTTGGCGCGTCTTGGCTGCTATTTCCATCTCTGTTCGACAAGAGCGAGCGGTAAGGCTGAGGGGCTTATACATGCTTGCAACCTCATGGCAGAGGTGGTACAAAGCTGCAGATCCCCTTGCTTGACAAGCCACATTTCTTATGTAACATTATTGTCGCTATAGTACATTGCTGCTGAAGGCGTTCTATAGATAGCTGAACACTGTACAGGACAGTCCAGAGTGGTCTTGCTGCACCCCCCCTCGTGCAGCAGTCCATGCACGTGCAGAGCCGTAGGTCGCGCATAGTCGGTGAGGGATCTGTAGTAGATCGACCGTAGGGCTGGAGCCGAGATGATGGGTGGTAGATATTCATGCAAGTGAAGCTTTTTGATCCTTCGAGCCTTCTCAACGGCCATCCTAAGTGTTCATATAATTCATGAGGGACGAGTCAACGAAGGCTCTATATTTCATCGAGTACACCAGAGTGTATGACAAGAAGAAAGGTTTAATTTGAATTCGAGACTCGTCAGAATGGTACATATGGTGGGATTCAATCACTCGATGACCTCCGACAGCAAGCAATGGACATTTGTGAGGGGACATAAAAATAGAATGCAAAGACTAGGCGGGGGGTAATGACTAGAGAGAGAGAGAGAGAAAAAAAAAAATGCATCATTCATGGTTCTTCGATACGACACAACCAATGGGAAAAATTTGGGTAGCAAGGTGCTGATGATCTGTGGCAGTGAATGTCATTGCAACCCATCCCATGCGGGAGTTGACACCGTTGTATTTGGTTGCATCTCCACGGTGAAATTCTCCGATCACCCAGTCTGAGGTGTTGTGGTGCCGGATGGGGTTAGAAGGAAGAAACCTCCAGCCACGACTTGGCGAGTGCCAGCCAATGAAAGAGGCGAAAAGTGTGGCTTGCCTTTACCGAGGAGCTTTCACAGGCTCAAAATTTTCAACACGCACGCCACCGAACACCACGCACTCGGGCACTCCGACTTCTAGGCACCCCTTCTCGTTCTTCCCCCTCCCACAGTGTACACCGGTTGACCAGTTCGATGCAACTAGTCCCAAAGCAAGCGTCGCAGTATAACCTCATCAGCCACAGGCAAATGACCACAAAAAACTTCTCTACGAAACTACTGTACTCATTTTCTGCTGTGGGCAACCCCCATTATGAAGGAAGTGACTGCCGGCTATTCTGACATCGGCGCTTCGGATGAGAGTTCTGACGACAGCTGGTTGGCATAGGTAGGTACTTCTGTATCTACCGGAATAACCCCCAGATACCTGCCTTGGATCCGATGTAACGATGGTTTCGTGATGGCCAGGAGGCCACATGGCAGGACATGGCCGCGATAACCAGTTCCTGGAGAGGACCGTGATATTGGCAGCGCCTCCAATCTCCAATTGTATGGAAGGCCTACGCATTCGGATGGAGGGACCGGTATTCGATAGCGTCCACTAATACACGTGGTTCTAGATTTCGGCATCAGACAGAATGTACCTGTACGGAGTAGTTCTTTCACCCCTGAGCCAGTCCAGGCTAGGCCAGGAATCCCGAGCCGAGGATCGTAGCATGCATTTGCGCCAAGATGCGGTCGGATGGCTATAAGAATCATCAAATGCAGGGTTTGGCGAAGGGGCCAGCCTTCTTCGATACGGAGGGAAGGGAAGTTCCATAGTCATAGTGGTCGAGGTGGTAGTAGACTCCTTTTAAACCAGTATAAACAAGTACAAATAATAATTATACAAAATACGAATACGGATATCAACCTGCCGTAGCGCCCTCGCCTATGTGGACACGTACATATACATATACATATACATATACACATACACGTACAGGTCCGCTTCTACATGTGCTACCCAAGAATCAACTACGCATCAATGTTTATCATTTCCGAAGTTTCTTTCTTCTGGCTGGAATAGGACCCCAGAGGCGAGCATAGCTACGCTACCTCTCTGGCCGTAAAATCAGAATCCCAAACGAAACCAATAACCACATGGAAAAAGGCCCCAGACCATGACCACGGATCGACATAGCAGACCGGGTATCGTCCTAGCAATATTGTGAAGCTACCGCTACCGTCGCTCCGCACAGGCCAATCCCCATCGCTTAAGTCTTACTGTACACGAACACGCACACGACGCACACGCACACGCACACGCCCTGCCTCCCTCCCTAGCCGAGAGCCTCCCTCCCCCTCTCCAAATACCACTTGCCGCTGCATCTATCGCATCTGCAAACTCCCAATTCACTCCCCCTAATTTTCAGCCCTTCCTGTCTCGGCATCCCTTCTCTGCCACCTGCCACCTGCCACCTCCCTCCTCCCGGACTCCACCGCCCTATCTCCCCTACACTGCCTCTGTCCCCTGTCGTGGTCATACTCCGTGGGTAGTCCACGCTACCGACACCACCTCTTTCTGCTCGGTCGTGCCCCACGTTTCGTCCGGAAATTTGTTGATGCTCAACTTATAAAGTCGTCGGCCACTCCCCGATTCTCTCTTGGTCTTTGTCTCAAAGGCCAGAAACTCTAGCCCTTCGACCTCCGGCATCGAGCGAGATTAGTCCTGAGGAAAAGGAGATCAGGTCTCAGGAACGTGTTGAGCGTTAAGGACACAACAACCCACCCCAAGTTTTCATTCTCATTCGTACAGTGAGAATGTCGGGCTATCCAGGATCAGGGTATGCTGGCGGATATGGTCCACCTCCTCCACAGCAGTATTCAAACTATCCGTAAGGAATCGTGGCTCCCGCGTCCCTTATATCAATGCTGACTTTTGCGCAGACCACCGCAAAACAATTACGGGCCGCCGCCTCCTCAAGGATACCAGTATCAGCAACCGCCTCCACCCCAAGGCCCTTATGGGTATTCCCAAGTAAGCCTTCATCTGCCCAGTGAGGAAAGGCGAATTCCATAGCTAATTGCTTCATAGCCCCCTCCACAACAATATGGCGGTTATGGTGGTGTTCCTACGAACCAACCTGAATATGGCAGACCCGGTACGTAAGATAGCATTACAATTGCATGCAACCGCTCATTATTTTCTCAGGGTTGCCAACAGTTACGTCCAATGGCTATGTCAATGGCAATCCACATGCTCCTCCACCTCCCCCAAATGGCATGCAAGGTTTTGGCCAAGGTGCTCCACAAGGTTATGCTTTCCAATATTCGAATTGCACCGGACGTAGAAAGGCATTGCTGATTGGGATCAATTATTTTGGACAAAGAGGCCAGTTACGCGGATGTATCAACGATGTGAAAAACATGTCGGCATACCTCAACGAGAACTTCGGATATCAACGGGATGATATGGTGATTCTGACAGATGACCAACAGAACCCGATGAGCCAGCCTACAAAACAGAACATACTGAGAGCGATGCATTGGCTAGTAAAGGATGCTCTGCCGAACGACTCTCTGTTCTTCCATTACTCTGGTAAGTCTGACCTGGTTGAGTGGAAGAGCCTTGCTCATATTTATAGGTCACGGAGGCCAAACAAAGGATCTAGATGGCGATGAAGAAGATGGATACGACGAAGTCATATATCCAGTGGATTTCCGTCAAGTTGGGCATATTGTTGACGACGAAATGCACAGAATTATGGTTTCTCCATTGCAACCCGGTGTCAGATTGACAGCCATCTTCGACTCCTGCCACTCTGGAACAGCCCTTGATCTGCCATATGTATACTCCACACAAGGTGTTCTCAAGGAACCCAATCTGGCCAAAGAAGCTGGACAGGGACTTCTCAGCGTTATTTCCTCGTATAGCAAGGGAGACCTGGGTGGTGTTGCGAGTAACGTATTGGGCTTCTTCAAAAAGGCCACTGGTGGGGATGATGCATTTGAAAAGACAATGGCCACAAAGACGTCACCCGCCGATGTCATTATGTGGTCTGGAAGCAAAGATGATCAGACATCGTCAGTATATTCTTTTGTTTCTTGCCATGTTTGATAAAAAGCCGTAGATATGGGTCATTTCTAGTCAGGCATTGAAGGCGTTTTGGGATTAGCGTTGGCGTTGGGGGAAACCCGGACTATAATATTTCCTACCACAGTAGTTGCTTTCAATTGTTACTTTTTAGAGCCTTAAGTTTTACGCTATTGCCAACTACGGCTAAGGCGTAAACTTAGGGCTGCGAGTCACGTTGGGTCTCTCGACCCACTGACCCATCTCCCTGCCGTCCCTCATACAGCTATGTTTCTGTGGCGTTTGTGCTGACTATGATCACAGGGCGGATGCCAGTATTGCTGCACAAGCCACCGGCGCCATGTCTTGGGCGTTCATTACCGCTATGAAGAAAAACCCCCAGCAAAGTTACCTCCAGTTACTCAACAACATTCGAGACGAGCTGGCTACCAAATATAGTCAAAAGCCGCAGTTGAGTTGTAGTCACCCATTGAGTAAGACACCTCCTATGTCTCTGACATTTCACATACTAAGTCTCTTTCAGATACAAATCTTCTTTTTGTTATGTAAATAAAATCTCCGGACATTGGGGCGTCAGAATTTTAAGGGGAACATCACAAAGGTCCTTACGAATGGTGGGTGGGATGGAAGCACTGGTTTGGCTAGCACGCCTGGACGGTGTCTATGTTTGGTAATATTCTCGAAGTCGCGGGATTTCGCGGCGATGCAAGAGTCGATGAATTTTCGATAACAAGACTCATTTATTTGTGAACTAAAAATTAGGCTAGCCCTTGCTAATAGCTGGAAGTTCAACATATGGCCCGTATCAAAGTGCCCTGACATCTGAACGGATCGTCTTGAGAAATCAATCGGTGGCTCAATGTCAAATCAAATCAGATCAGATAAAAGGTGATTGAGAAACCCTTATCATTCATTGCGGCTTTCAACTCGACTTATTCACGATGAGCCCAATTTACCAACACAACACGACTTGTTAATTCCAAAAAGCGCTTGTTCATCCTATACATGCTTCCCAACCCAATCCATCAACTCCTAACAATATTAACACTATAGACAAGATATAAACCTGGCCCCCTATAACAACCTCACACGGCAGAGTTCTTAAGAGCTTTCATCCTCCGCTTCCTCTTCATCTCCTCTACCGCAATGACAATTTTGTCGTACAGTTGTCGGCGCGTCTCGGCCCACTCTCCTGCTGCTCTCCTCATCCGTATACTGGCCCTGACAGCGATAGCGACGTTGCGGAAGGTAGGCTTCTTTGGGATGATGGGAGAGGCGGGTATGCCGGTCGCTCTCCTCAGAAGCTCAAGATCGGCTTTATTGCTGTAAAGGAGGTGTGTTAGTTAGGACATGATTTGGCTAAGTAGCTTGCAAAAAGATCGGGTGGTTTAAGGCAAAGGTTTTGCACCTTTCAAATAGGTCATCACAATTAGAAAAGAGGGCTTACCAAGCTTCATAGAGATCAATCTGCAGTTGCATATACTTCTTCACGTATACAGCACTGGACCTCAATCCCTCTTCTCTTTGAATTACTGCATTCATCCAATGAATCTGCATAGCCAATCCTCGCAATTCTCTCTTGTGTCGCCTTTCACTTTCCTCTAGTGCTTCCTTCAATGCAAGTATCTCGCTCTCATCGTTGATTGACAACGACATATTTGGGAAGCGTACGCCGTGAGATAACGTCTTCTTTTCTACTTCCCATGCCTCTCTCGCTGCCTTGAATTGCAATTCTAAATCTTCAAGCTGTTCGAGTGCAGAGACTGCTTTTGAGCGATGTAGAGCCCGCTCATCTCGTACTCGTTTGAGTTTAGAGCGCAGTTCAGATTCTGAAGCAGTGACCTTTGCGATTTTCTTTTCTCGTTGTTTAATAACAATCTCAAGAGATTCGACTTGAATCTGAGTCTCACGAAGCATTTCGTGAAGATCCCGACGTTCAAGAACAATTGTCCTATCTTCCCCTTTATTGAGGCGTTCTGTCTCGAGTGCCTTTTCGAGGCGGTGGATCTTGTCACGAAGTCTGTTGATGGTGGCTTCGGAAGAGGTGTTCTTAAGTTGGAGGTCTTCCTTATCAACTTGAGTCTCATCCAGATATCGTTCCAGTTTGTCTTTCTCTGCTTCCCAAGCTTCTAATTGGGTTTGGAGGTTGGCGTTTGCTGCCTGGACTTTGCGGAACGCCTCCTTTTCGGTGCTCTTTAGCTCACTTCGGAGGTCCTTCAGGGATTGCTGAGCCGTGGCGAGTTGTTGGCGTACTTCTTTAACTTCAGACTTGCGGGCAGAATCACCAACAGATAGTGAAGGAGATGGCAAAGCAATCCGAGCGATTTCAGCCTCATAGAGTTTTCTTTCGTTATCTGTGACTTGGCGTTTTAATCCACGAACAATATCCTTTTGGGCGGCTTCGCGTTGGGCATATTCGCTTTCCTTTTGTCGTGCAGATGAAAGGTCTCGCCGAACGATAGAAAGCTCATTGGTTGTGTCAGCCTGACCACCACTTGAAGTAAGTTGGCCTTCAAGCTCTTGAACTCGCTGCTCAAGCCGTTGAATCGTTTTCCTGGCTAAAGGTAGCTCTTGTCGCTCAGACGATACCCTAAGTATACGTTTGAGTTCAATAATTTCTGTATTGAGGCGTGATTCTACAGCGCAAGCTCGCCCTATTTCAAGTTGCAGATCTTTCTCAATGGCTTGACGCTCTGCTACAGCTGCTTTGTTTTCTTCTCGTAACCGGCGAACTTCAGTATCAAGCTTCATTGTAGTCGTTCGAAGATCCAATCGCTCTCGATCTAGACGTAAAGTTACCTCTTCTTGGTGTTTTATCGCACCCAGCTGACTCTTGAATTCATCCCGTTCGGCTTGAAGTTTGGTATTAGAAGTACGGAGGGTGTACAGCTCGATATTAATATTGTCAAGCTGGTCTTGCAGGCTACGCTTTTCCAGTCCAACTTTAGCAAGCTGCCTCTCCACATCTCTCAACAACGAACTCAGTTGCTCTTGGCCTCCCTCGCGGGCTTTCAAGTCGCCTTGAAATATCTCAACCTCAGCCCTAGCATCAGCAGAAGAAGCCTCCGCCCTCGCGAGGTCTTGCCTCAAGGCTTGAAGTTGTCGTTTGAGATTTTCTGATTCTTGTTTTGCAATAGTGATCTGTTCATTCGCTTGATCGCCTTCCTCGTCCAGGCTAGTTTGGAGAACATCGACTTCGTCTTCCAAACCTTGAACTTTTTCTGCGAGAGATTTTTGTTCGCGGTGGCTAAGGCGAAGCTCTTCCTTTACTTCAGAAAGCTCAGCTCTGACTACATCGATTGATTTTCGGCGAGTTTGTACATCTTCATTAAGTTCGTTGATTTGTCGAGTCAAAATCGCTTCTTGATTTGCATGTCTCTCTTGTTCGATACGAATAGCTTCCTGAAGTTTCATTTCCTTGCCAGACAGAGTGCCCTCGATTCCTTGTAACTTTTCAATCGTCCTTTGAAGGCCAGCGGCTTTTTCCTCAGCCCTTTCCTTTTGAGCTTCAATGTTCCGTCTCTCGCTTTCCCATTTATCGCTATCATCATCATATAAGCGCTCCTTCTCGCGCACTTCCGCTCGAAGATCGTCAATTTCGTCGTTCAAGCGATCTATCTCGCCCTTGTATTGATCTCTGAGCTCTCGTTCGCTTGCGAGAGACAAAGTTTTCTCGTGATCTAGCTTGTCCTGAAGATCCTCCGTAGCCTGACGATATTTCAACAATTCCCTCTGGAGACTGGATGACTCGGAGGTTAGCGAATCGTGGCGGGTCTGGAGAAGTGCCTTTTCATCAGTTTTCTGGTGCAAATCCCTTTTTAAGACATCTAACTCTCTACTCAGGGCTCCACGTTCACGAATAACACTCTCCTTCTCGCTCTGAACAATCTCAAGCTTGTCCATAAGCTTCTGCTCCCGTACTTCACCATCCTGATTCAAACCTTCGATTTTGTCCTGAAGCTTCTTGATTTCTCGTGCTTTGTCCGCATATTGTTCTTCTAGAGTCGCATGATTACTCCGAAGATCTTCAAGATCACTCTGTAACCTGTTGGCTTTTTCTTCAAGCTGTCGGCTCAGCCCTTTTGTCATCAGTGACTTATTGGCAATCTCATCTTGAAGTTCTTCAAGGTCAGTCTGCGCACTGTCCCTTTCCCGTACTACTTCTGCGTGTTTCTCCTGTAGAGCCGTATGCTTTTCTTGGAGGTCCTCAAGGTCATCTTGTAGCCTGTTGGCTTTTTCCTCGATTTGTCGGCTTAGTCCCTTAGTAGTGATTGACTTGTTAGCCATTTCATCTTGAAGTTCTCTCAAATCCGCTTGCGCACGATCTCGCTCCCTCAAGGCTTCCTGTTCGTCCTCCTTAGCTTCTTGTATTTCATTTCGAAGATGCCCCAAATCTTGTTCTAAACCATCAATAGTTTCTTTAGCATCTTCAAGCTCTTCATTCGACTGTGCCTGTTCCTCCAATTCTACGATCTGCCGTTGAGCTCTCTTCAAAGCTTCTGCCAGATTAGAAACAATCTCCGTGTGCTTGTCTGCCTCATCCTTTAAATTGTCGAATTCGTCCTCTCTATCATCGAGAAGACGATCCTTCTCGCGCAAATCGGATTCGAGGTCATGGACCTTGTCTTCAAGGTCTTCAAATTTGTCTTCTCGGATCTTGAGTCTATTTATCTCGGTTTCTTTTTCCTCGAGAAGATGCCGAAGTCGATCCAATTCTTCTCGTTGGCCCTCATCTGCGTGCCTCCTCTTCACCTTTTCTTGCATATCGAGAATCTGTTGTCGATAAAGCTCCACATCGTGTTCTGCGGCAGTCAATGTCTTCCGATATTGGTGCAATTCTTTTTGCATTGTGATTTTATCGACTTTGAGCTCTGTATTTTCCTTCAACGCTGCATCGCTGAAACCGGGCCCCGCTTTCCGCAAAGCTTCCTCCAAAAAATGTATCTTCAGTTTTAGGCCGAAATTCTCCTTCTCAATTTTGTCGATCACATTCTCCTGCTCCCGCAGAGATAGTTGATTCCCATCCTGAAGAACTCCGGGACCTTCAGTTCTTCGTGGTAATAATACCATAGGCGTTGACGCTGTACTGCTATCGATCTGCGGCATTGGTGTGCCTGCCATATACGAGCCATTCCGCGAGTTCTCACCATATACCGAAGTCTCCATTATAGGCCGAGGACTGAGGTCCTCTGGTATGTTCGGTAATCCCGTAGACTTCGGAAATGCTGGTGTCAGGAGAACATTCTCTTTCCCGCTTCGCAGCGCGCTGTTTCTCGTGGCATTTTTCAACAATGGGGTAAATTCGCCTCCACTGTGGCCAGCAGGGAGATTTCGTTTCTCCCCGAGAGTTGTGCGACTTTTAGGCGTTCTGAGGTTGATGGCGCCGCGTCGACCATTTTGCAGTTGTTGCAGTAAGTTATTATTATCCTTGAGGGGTGATTGGAAAGACGGCTCTTGAGATATGTCGAAATCCAGCTGCTGAGTCGAAAGATATGTTGCATCTCCAAGATTTGTACGTGGAGTATCGAGACCTCCTCCCCCAGCTTGTTCCATTGTTGAGGTTTCGCGAGCTGAGATGTCTCAAATAATTAGAAGAAAAAATAAAGATAGGTTTTGGGGTCATTAAGGTGCAAGATCCCCAGTCATAGCCATGAACTCCAAAGCAAATGCAATTATTGACAGGGCGAGGTGTTGATAATTTTTGAGACGCGTCTTATCGAGGCGAGCTTCAATGTTTACTTACTTGGAGAACGGCGTACGGTAACCGGCCCCTCCCCTAGTAAGGTTACCCCACATAAAATTCACCTTCAGCCTTGTTTACTTGCCAACATCAAAGTTGACTTCAATCCTACCCTCCCCACAATAAACCTCATCAATCGTTGCTTATTACCATGGATGAACCGACAGATGATTTCAAGGGCTTCGGAGAGGGCTTTGATGGATTCCCCAGACGGCTTCCTGAAGACTGTGCCGAATATACGCTGTTCATCTTGGATTCCAAACTAAAGTCGCAAAAGGAAGTGCTGGGGCGGTTGGAAACAGTGCGCAAGGCAGCGTCGAAGCTGACGGACAACCTTTTGAAAGAATACATCTGGCAGCGTGATAGCTTCAGGCTCGATATTGAAAGCGGAAAGGGTATGTGCGCACTATTATGGAAGCTGTCAAGATGGACTGACAACAGTGCTAGGTGTGATTTACCTTCATGGTCTTACAAATTACGGAGACTCTGTGGAAGACGAATGGCTTATTGTGTACATACTCAAAGAACTAAGCAATCATTTCCCCGAATTGTGGATCAAGATCGTGGATACAGATGGCGAGTTTCTGCTGATTGAAGCTGCAAATGCATTACCGCGTTGGCTGAACCCCGAAATTGCGGACAATAGAGTAGGCAAAGTGAAATTTTTTAGCATGTGCAGACAATTCTAACGTGTCTTAGATTTGGATCAATCAGAATAAGCTACGCATAATCCCACTAACTGCAGCCGCCGCTGCCTCTTCAACTCGAACTGCACCCGTATCAAGATCTCTTAGCCTTGAAGAGGCCTGGAAAATGATAGTCTCAAGTCCAGATACGCTCATGAATTCGCCCCTCATCGAAGCCGAAGCATTTTACCGCCTTCGAAATTATCCATCTCAAGTTGCATCCTCATTACATTATTCTCCCACAACAATACCCAGAAAGCTTGCCTACATTTTGCATGATCGACCTGCTTCAATAGCTCCAGCAGTCGAAGCGTTCTACCTTCGAGACCCCATCGCTCTTAAACCGCTCCAGACTAACTCGTCAGCTCTTGTATTCCCTCCCGAAGACCTTGTAACAGTCTCAACCCGGTTCACTAAAGTTTTATTTGCCCAGGTCAAGTCGCAACAGTTTTCGGCCCCGGCAGCGTGGAAAGATATTCTTTTCAAAGCGGCAACTAACAGTGGATCTGATGTAGTTGTTCGGAAGGAGCATGAGCAACTTGAAATAGGCATGAAAGTCACGTCTGGATTTGAGATGCTGGTAAATGACCCTACGAATTCTGACAATCGAGCTGTAAGAGAGATAAAAATTTTGCTGGAAGACATAAATTCTGACGAGACTTTTCTCTTACCGACTGATGAGGAAATTTCAAGTTGGAAAGATGTAAGAAGAGAGGACGATGAAAAGTGGCTTGACATCAACTTTGAAGACTTTGAAAGAGAGTTACAAGGCGGCAATAGAAAAAAGAAGGAATCGCAACTCCCTGGTGTCTTTGGTCCAGAATCCCCATCTGGGTTCGGTGATACAAATACCCAAGCTGACCTCAAGAAAATGGTCGAGCGATTTGAGGCTTTTCTGAACGACGAAGACGCGGGTATCGATGGTGCTGAATTAGATGATATGGATTTTGATGACGACGAAGAGCTAGACGAAGATAGTGTGGATGAGGATAAGGATGTGAGTTTTGATGAGAAGGAATTTACGAGAATGATGAGAGAGATGATGGGTATGCCGACAGAAGAGGATGAAGCGCAAGTCGACAAGCCTAAAGATGAAAAGTCTGGCGAATTAGATGAGATTGATACTGAAGAGGAAGACGACGACATCAGGAACGTGATGCAGAGAATGGAGGCTGAGTTGAATGAAGCCGGGGCTCTTAATTTAGACCCCACGCCTACCAAACTTATAGCGCTCAAAGGCAAAACAGCCATTGCTCCTTCGAACCAGGATCTAGACGATGGCAGCGATGGCGAAGTTGATATTGACTTCGACCTGGCGAAGAACCTACTCGAGAGCTTTAAGAGCCAGGCGGGTGTTTCAGGGCCTGGCGGAAATCTTATGGGCATGATGGGTATCCAGTTGCCTCGAGACGAGGCTGATCCCAAGCAAGCTCGGAAGACTTGAATGACGCCTAATGGCAATCGCAATTCATTGATTAGGTATATATCGTGAGTTCGGGTATACATAAAAGGTAAGTCGCTAATAGTAAATCCCCAGCGCCATAATTGAATTCTATAGTTCTTCTGCATCCAGCTTCGGCCTCTTGGAAGCTTCAGCCTCCTTCTCTTTCGACAAGCTTCTCTCTCTTTTGAGTGCATCGCCAACAGCAGCATCGATCTTTTCCAATTCTGCCAGTGCACTCGTCAATTTCCTTCTGCCTTCTAGCTCCCGTCTACTGCTATCACTCTGAGGCCTGTAATACTCCGTCACTATGCTGGTGACGGCTCTATAACATCGATAGAGCAATATCCTAACCTCCACATTTCCTTCGTCTTCGATTGTTTCCTCACCGGCCTCCCGCCACCCCTCCATGAAGCTTTCACTGGGCTCTTCGAAAGAGTTCGAAATTAACGGGTCCCCAAATACGCCATTGCACCAACTTCTGAATCCTTTCAACTTCACAGCAGCCTCCTCGGTCATATAAACATCCTCTTCAGGCCTCCTCTCTATCATGATATTAGCCTCACTTCCCGCATCGAGGATTACTAGTCTAGGTAAGGTAATAGAGTCAAGATGCCAGGACAATCGTTGAGCATGAGCCCTGACGACTTCATATGGCAGAAGAACCGCCATATCCTCTCCATCCCTCAATATACCCTCAAAGAGTATATTGAAGGCTTCGGACCATGTCTGGGAGCCCTTTGTCTCTAGGTTGGCGGATGGTACCTTGAAGGGATCTGGGAGAACTCGGCTCACAGTTCCAAAGGTACCCGACGGAGATGTGAGTGAAGCTAGACTACGCGTTATCGAGCCAAGCTGTTTATCAACAAGACGGCGTTCAGAGAGACTGAGATAGAGGGAGAGTGTCGACAGAGGAACACCATCGACGGGCTCGAAGATGCTGTATGGGTAACCCATCTCTCTGGGATCCGAAGAGTGCTTGACGATCTTTGGCACTAGGCCAGCTAGTTCTGTGGATTGGGGGTTCTGGCGTTGGGTCTGGGATGACGAGCTTGCTTCAGACTCCCGACTGGACCCAGAGATGAAATAAACCAATGTGGCTTCGGAAGATATGATTGAGGCCTCGTGTCTCATCAGCCTAACGGTAAGGCTCGGAGCGAAAGAGAGGAGCAACTTTCGATCGTCTGACATAGTGAGATTGTAGAGTCTTGCGAGTTGCAGTGATGGAAGTTCCTCGACGGGGCCCAATGTTGCGTCGGGAATGAGCTGGCTAAGTATTACTTTGAGACGTCTGATAGGGACCGAGTACATAAGAGAGGTCAGATGAGGGCGAGCAGGGACCGCCGTCTTGGATGAAGACATTATGGAGGTGGGTACTGGCCCAAGCCAGAACGAACTTCGGTCGATCTAGAGTATTATGTGATGTCCACCACGCTATAGGTGGTTATATGAACGATGCTAACTCTTGCAGTGGTAGTAGGGCGACTATAGTGCTGAAGGCGGCAATCTTAATTTGAGGATCAAGTTCGAGTTATATTGGAGTAAGGCTTTTGACGCTCCGTTCTAAGATGATTTGTCCTGCCTGTAGCAGCTGAGTGCTAGCATATACTAAGAATGATATCGAGACGCTGGAAATAAAGTGATGAGTAGATGACGAACGAGATGGACAGCTTCGGAGAGAACTGCCCCCGTGTCAACTCAAGCCAATGTCCAAGCCGCGCACATAATGATAATACAGATGTGTGCCATGTGCTTGCTTCAATGAATGCAGATGGAGTCACCCCATAATGTTGTGCCGCCTGGGAGTCAAGGCTCTACCCGGCACTACGGATTGAGGCCTAAAGCACAGTTGATCTCGCGTCTCGGTGACTAATAGCTCTAGTGCTTCTCGAGAGCTATACAGTATGCACATGGAAGGGTTAGTAAGACCGATTGGCGTGGCAGACGAGCAGTACCCTCGATCGATGTCGATTATGGTTATGACTATGGTTATGGTTATGGTGATGGTGATGGTGATTGTGATGGTGATGGTGGATATGGGGGGACATGATGTATCATGTACCATAGAATAAAATCCCCTATTGGAGGAGCACAAGCGAATATGCATTAAGGGCATAGATAAAAGGGAGATGTGATGCATGGAAAATACGGCATGGAAGCGAAAGAAGCAAAAGAAGCGAAAGAAGGTCCATTTGACAGACAGGGGGAAGCGAGTGACTTGGCGATTTACCTATTGTTTACAGATTAGCTATCACAACATAAGGCGTGCCTCGGGAATAAAGCCATAGGTAAGCTATCACTCACTATCCCGTAAGCCTTATGCTATCCTATCTACTTACCTACAAGTATATGTGCTAGCCCTGCGAGTACGAGGAGAAGTCTGTGAGTGGGTCTTCTCCTTCAGCCCGTAAGGCGTGTGGGCGTTTGATGCGGTGAGCAAAGGGCACGCATTCGTTGCTTGCTTGGTTGATTATTATCATTGTGACAAGTGCTACTGCCTTCCTTACCTTCCGTTCCCGTTTCGTCAGGAAGTGGTGATCGAGAGAAAGTAAGGTACAGTACTGACTATATTTTGTAATTCTCTTTCGGTCAATCCGATTGACCGATTGTCCAATTCTGGACTCTCGTGCATCAAGTAGACGGAGAGCGCCCAGATTTGGACACTTGCCATCCTAGGCAATTGGGAGTATTCTGCACTGCATGCAACATGGACTCATCTGACCAAAAATTATGTTCGTCAATTTTGCGCTGATCTGGTTAGAGATGCGACTATTGCACACACTTAAATCGAGACCACGAAATCTTCAAAACTGAGGGACATGTACACCATGGGAGAAAATGCAAGCTGTAAGACGCCTCTCGCGCGCTGGTAGGCCAGTAAACGATGGTTAACAACATTAGGCGTATGCGTATGCAAGATCGTGCGCAGGCTAGGTATTCATAAGCGGCCAGCCTCAGAGCGATGACGTCCAATTCAGCTATTCTGCATCAGCATATCAACTGCGGAGTTTAGCCGTTTCATGTAAGGTTATCCGTGGTCTCGGAACGAGCTCGCGGGCCAACCGACTGAGCTTCGTCTGTCTTTGCTGGTTTCGGCGTAGCATCACCGTTTTTGCCGGATATTTGATAGAGCCCTGCGAGGTTGAAGCGCTTAAGCGTCTCCCAGTCATTTCCTACAACACTCATCCCACACACAGTCTATAAAGCTGTCAGTGTATGCAATGTATCACTGCATCTGAAGTCGAGGTTGCCTACTTGGTATATCTCGACTATAATGACTTTGTCGGGATTAGCAAGGTCAACTTTATGCTCTTCTCCAACAAGCGATGCAACTTGCTTAATCACGGCATCGCGTTTGAGGGTTGTGTGATTGCGGATCGATGGGCGGATTGCATACTACCAAAAATCAACAAGATTAGAGATAACTCGCAATGTATCACTTCAACAATCCACTTACTGAATACCTCGTTCTGTCCAGATTTCCTTTTTCCTCCACTTGCTGTGATGCTTCCCCAGCAAGCTGAAAATATTCTCCGAGCACTTTTTTCCCTACCTCTTCCAAGCCCTTCTCTGACGCCTTTGCAATCATTGTGACCGGTGTCAATCGATTCACATACCTCATCCTCCTAACTCCAGGCTTCAAAACTATCTCCTCACAGATTCTGTGGACGAAATCCACTGGATCGATAGAAGGTTCTGTCTTGAAGAACAGCACACACTGAATGTTGAGAAATACAGGCGTGAACAATTTAATCGTGTCTTTCTTGCCTAACAACGCAACCTCATTCTGAATCGAGGACTCAATATCATCGATAGACAGGTCTTCATCCTCCCTTTCATCATCAGCGATGAGACCATAAAACCGTTCTGCACACTATCCTTTGCGTCAGTCCAGCTTGAGGGTGATTCTAAGTGGAGACCAACCTCCTCAAACATGTCTTTCAGTTCCTCCGTTGCCCTTCCTTCTTGACCTTTGGCGCACGTTACCCAGATACCCACATCGCCAGGTTCAATCTTTCCGGGTCCGCCTCGTCGAGGTATCATATTTTTACTGGCCTGGTGTGGGGTTTGCCATTTTCCGCCTGATCCTCCCTATCATTTATTGTAAGGGATTTGTTTCGACACATAATTTTCTTCATCTGTTCAGTGCATCGCTTGGATTCATCCTATGACTACATAGAGAAATCTGTATGCAAAGAATCTCAAGTAAGGGTGAAAACATGGAAAGCAGGAGACGTTGCGAGGGGGTTTCGGTTTGAAGGCGGACTTGCGTGGAATCAACTGGATAATAGTAATTCGGTACCTGGACATACCTTGCTTCTCTTTGGGCCCCTGGGATCTCTCTCGTCACTTGGCCCATCCTTACGTTTTTTCGCTTCCGACATTACTGTGTTTGGTGGATTATTGGAAGTTCTTGAAATATTTGTTTACTTTAAGCCCAAATCGGCTAATAAGGTGCATTTGTAAGCAGATCGTCTACCTATGGTGCTCTATATACCAAGTCAGGAGCATCTCAACTCCAAAATCTAATTATTTGTACAGTGCCGCAAACTTATTTATTTGAGGCTCCAATGGATTGATGAATCTGTCATGGAAACACCCAGCAGGCATTCCTGCAAGCGTGGGAATATCATCATGCCTTGCTCTCAGAGGTGCAAGGTGCACCTCAAAATCCCATCTTAGAAGATTTGAAAGTAGATGGGATCAGGAAATAGCCTCGAATCAGATCGTTCAATGTTTCGTGCAGTACGATGGCAGTACGATAGAGTGAGGACGTACGGGCCTGGTTCGATCGAAAATTATTATCTTCCCTACATTCTTTTCCCAAATTTCATCACTTGTTCAGCCTTTGCTGCTGTCAAACCTCAGATTTACCACGTTTCATCCTCATATTATTTCTAATTAGCCATGAGTTAGCTACACCTATTGCCCCACTTTTATGTATATATAAGCCCAATATCTACCTTAGATCAGAGGTCAATCGAGTCTATCCCAAAAGTCTGACAACAATTCACGATATAAAGCACGGAAAAAGGCACAAACTAGCTTAAGATAGGAGCGTAGTTTTATGGATTCCCAATCAAGTATAGTAGAAGCTTTTCGCGTGCCATATTCCTTTGTGACAGAATGCTTGTAATGAATTATCTATCCATTTACCTCTCTGCTCTCCTCTGCGAATATTTGCCCTGTGGAATTAATCGCAAGGAAATACGTCAAGTGATTCGATCCGATTGAGTCTGACCCTCAGGACGTTCTCGAAACAGAAAGTTTTCTGAACACCTAGACGATAGATCAATGTGGTGAGGATTTGGATTACAAGGAAAAGCCGCAGTATCCTGCTCCAGCCCTCATTGTCATTTCCCTCGAGTCACAAAACAATGAACTGAAAGAAGCGACCTCTGAGGCCCACAGAGCACCTGTAATCACCGACGACAACATTACCTTTTTGAAGCAAACAATTGACAGCTCTTGTGGCCTTATTGCGCTTCTCTATTGCGTCCTGAATACGGCCGCAGTCAAGGCCATCAGCCTAGCTAAAGAATGCTGACCAACTTACGCAAGAGCGCGACTCGATCCTCGATCATGCTATTCGGTCGGAGAACGGAATTGCAGCGTTCCTTGAGGAGCCAAAAGAACTTGAGATCGGGTATCAATTGGCTGTGGACTTGGGTGGGACGGAGACAGGAGAACCAAGTTTGTGATCTCCCATGGTTTATTCAAGCAGTTGGTATGTTGCATCAAAGTAACTGGAAGGGCTTGTTCAATGTTTCTCTAAAGAGAGCTTAGAGACTTGTGAGCTTAAGTCTAAGCTGAGACCCAGGCCCCCGATATCCCTTGTACTATGATAAATAGCTCCCTGCTCACCGCACCTTACTTGTACTGTAGTTTACGCAGTACAAATGTACATGCTCAGGCATGGGTTATCTGCCTACTATCTAAAACTGTTTTGGTTGATATAAGATTCAATGTGAGAAGACATAAAGTCAGTTCAGCATAATCCCATAGTTCGTGCTAATACTTGATCTCACACTTGTCCTCTTTGATATCTTGAGAGAAATTTTCGAATTTCATTTGATAATTCCACTACACTTTGCGCCTATCGGACAGAAGCAACCACAAATACTTCGAAGAGATGAATATGTTCCTCTACGTAATCTCTTTGGTTTTTCGAGCAGAGTATGTCCGAGTCATGTTAAAGCATTAACAATTGACGATAGAAGGTTAAAAATTCACAGGGAACTTCCGTCAACGCATACTTCTATAGCGCTTTCCGGAGCTCTGAACAACCCGGAGACTGTTCAGAGACGATGGTTTCCTGAAGACAAAATTTTGAATCTCTATTTCAAGACATCTGCGTATTAGATGTCGAACTTCTCCTGCTCATGGATAACGGACAAACACTTGAGCACTGATCGAGGAAGCTTGTTATCTTCTCGTGCATCGTCATCTTCCTATTTAGCGGTTCAAACTTTATAATTGCCATCGGAATTAATCACGATCGCAATTGATCGCAATTGCGACTGTAGTTTCATGGGGGCATTCCGGAACCATTAATTGGTGGAGGGCATTCGAGAATTTAGCCGTAATTTAAAGTATTGGCAAATTAGATAATGAAAAAAAAAATTTTAAGAAAAATTTAAAAATTAACCAAATTGACATGAGAGAGGTTCGAACTCTCGCCTCTTTCGAGAACGGTGATTTAGGAAATATATAAATATTTCCGTCTTAAAACCGTCGCCTTAGACCACTCGGCCATCATGCCTTCTTTATGTTGCTGACCGGAGCATTAGACCACTCCACCAGGGAACCATACGTTGTCAATTTTGGCTTATTAAAATATATCCGGCAATACGTCAAAATCCTGGCTAACCGAGAAATCAGGAACTTCATTTCTTAAAAGCAGCGGCTTTCTAGTTTCCACAACACTCTTTTGCACATAATTCTTTTGATGTTTGTGACATGTGTATTAGTTCTAAGAGTTCTCAATGCGGGAGAAAAACCCAGCACCATACATGTGTACTAGCATATGCGCGTACCAAAGGAACTCTCCATAGTACACCAAAAAAGCTGTGTTATATTGCATACTCTCAATTCAAAGGCATGATGGTCTCACTACTATGGTCTAGGATAATCAAGGATGGTTCATTTTCTAGCTACTCTGTGCACAGCACCTTATTTATACCTTTAGGCTAAGCATTTGCTAAGAAATCGTTCTTCCCCACAGGCACCCCCTCTTTTCTTAAAATCGCATACGCGATACTAACGTGGAAATAGAAGTTCGGGATGACGAAATGCTGCACATAAGTTGTACCTATTTTTGGGAGTATCAGAATGCAGCTCTCATTCGCAGTGGCACAAGGTACGTACCCGTGAATCTCTTCTCTCCAGCCCCCGCCTTAAACGAGATTACCTCGTTCTCCATCCCATCCATACACTTCGGATCCAACTTCTCCAAGATGTCAACTGTTTTCTGGATACGAGCTTGTAGTTCGGGGAAAGTGGTCTCGTTGTCCGTGAGAATAACAGGCTCGGCTTTGCCGCAACGGACTGCGAGTCCTTTGGCACTGTCACTGAGACGCTGGATTTCTTGATTGTTAATGTTGCTATGAATCACTAGGATAAGGCTCCATACGAAATGCAAGATTGCCCATGTCACCTATGAGGCGGCTTTCAATGAGTCCAGCTTCGTTGGATGAAGCATGCAGACGCCCCTTTTCAAGGAAGGCTGAGAGAGCTTTGAGGGTGTGGAGAAAGGTAGGAACAGTGACTTCGTAGAGTGACAAAGGCATTTTAAGAGACTGATTCGATTCGATTCAACAAGATATCTATGGTGTCATTAAAGAATGGAGTAATTCGAGAGATGAGGGAGGATAAGTCACCGCTATTTATTCTTCGGCGAGGCTAGGTGGGACGAGGCTAGAAATGCATGCATTGGTCATCTGTCTTGATTTCAAATCAGTGTCCTACAGGTCGGCTTCGGGATTGGGCAGAGAATCGCTCAGATTCCTGGCTCTTTGACCGCCTTGATTTTATATATTCTCTACAAAGAAAGTTTATATGTTTTGAGGTTTGAGGCTTGAGTAAGTGGTTTTGTGTCAGCCTTGCGTTTGTTTCTTGCCTTGTATTGATGTCGCCATTTCTTTCCAATCATTCGCCGGCAATAATTACCCATCGTATCGATCAAGATAGCCGACTTCGCTTAACCCCTGTCTCCCCTCCCCATGTTTAACTAACAAATGAATTGTATTTATCTGTGTGGGATTATTTGAAATTGTTGCTTAATGATCATAATATGCTCTCAGCGGCAGAAGAGGATAAAACTACTTGGGATTCGTTTCCTAAAGGATAGCATTTTTGGCAAGAGATTCACGATATCATTTAACAATGGGTCATAAGAATTAGCAAAGTTTGATTTCTAACTTATTTCAACTGTGTGATACTGTTGTATACGAAGTGATGAGACATTAGGACAAAAGAAATATATCTGTTTCGCTTTGAATTACCGTAATGAGTGATATTTCTCCGGCCCATTGTGGGAAGGCGGGAGGGAGATTCAATTGGAATCACGACCTATCCTTACTCTCATGACATACAATAGGAAAAGATCGTATAATTGAAAATTATTTTTCATTCAAGCCAGAAGTGTCTGGCTATTTGGACCATTCAGAGAATACTCCATCACTGCTTCGAATTCGTCTTCGCGCTTGCTTCTGCCGTCAATTTTAAAGCTCGAGGTGCGTCATCCTTCGGGATATATAGCTCTACAAACTGGAATACGTCGGCCGCGGCGAAAGATTTGTCCGAGAACAATTTGTTCACTTGATCCTTAGTCTTGATCTGGTATGTCTTCGTTGTGCCCTCTTTGGCTCCAAAGACATTCACAATGTCTTTAAATTTCCAGGCCGCGATATCGTTATAGGCGGCATCCATACCATGGATATATCTTTCGATAGTGAAACCATCGTTGCAAATTACAAAGCTATGAAACTCAGTCAGTACTGGTCGATATATTCAAGAAATCCACTTACATTATAGGTTTTAGTCCTAGCCTGATTATTGTCGATATCTCCTGGCAGGTAAGCTGAAAAGAACCATCCCCCACGAAGAGGATGGTTCTGCGGTTTTCTCCTGCATCGCGCGTGGCAAGTGCAGCCCCCTGACAAGCACCAACAGAATATCCGATACTACCCCATAAGACCTGAGAGATTGCTGTTGTCTTGGGCTTAAATTTAGCTTCCCATATACCGAAGTTTGACGTGCCAGTTTCTGTAACAATAATACTGTGTAAATGAATTAGCAGTTACAATATTAAAGAATAAGTGAGAGTTTGGGGGAGGGGGGGGAATCTGCGGTTCTAATAAAATATACCATTGGCGACTCTCAAAATAACGGACTGGATAAAATATGGATACCGGAATGGACTTACTCATTTTCTTGAAAAAACTCCCCAACTTTAGGCCAAAACCAGGCTTGCGTGATTGTATCTGAACTGTCTTCATTTTCCTTCACCTTATTCATGGCTTTCGGCCCAGGAACTGCACTCAACTTGCTCAAATCGATCGTCTCAACAATCTTTCGCAAAACACCTCTCATATGGACCCCAGGATATTCAGAATACCGAACTATAATATGTGCACTGTGAAAATCGATGGTATTAAGTTGGGAAGTTTTGTACGAGAATCCAGCTGTATTAAAATCACTCTGAGTACGAGTTAGGGTCAGCAGATCTCTAATAAAGAGAACCAAAGAGCACTAACCTTAATTGCACCAATCGTCAATATCAGATCGGAAGATTCGACACGCTCTTGAACATCTGGTTGACTGCCATCTCCAGCGTAGACTCCACCATAGTTTGGATGGGTTTCATCAATAGCTCCCTAGCAGACGTTACTATGTTAGGACTCGATTCGACGATTCCAAATAGTGCTAGAAAATAATAATACCTTGCCCATCGGGGTTACGAAAGCCGGTAATCCAGTTTTATCAATGAGAGCATGAACTTCGTCAATAACTCTGTGGCGGATGGCACACGCATCGACCAGAATCACCGGGTTCTTTGCGGCTAGCAGGTATTTTAGGACAACATCAACAACATAGTCCTCCTTTCTTGGATCATTTTCGGGATAATGTAGATCAATCGGCGTTTTAAGTCGTTCCCCCTCAATCTTTTTTTGCACCATATCTGTAGGTAATGTGATGTATACAGGTCGACTTTGAATCCACTAGAAGATCAAAGTTAGCATATGCAACCTAAAACAAAAGGTAACGTAGACCAATGGAGAGAACCGTATCTTACACATTGCTGGAGAGCATAATCAATGAGTGTAGCAGCCTCGAATGGGTCATTGAGCTTTGCCATTGCACACGATATTTCCCGACTCATGTCTGCGAATACGTTGAAGTTGCCATTGCCTAATGTATGATGCAGCAGCATGCCATCTTTTTGTGATATTGTCGAAGGAGTTCCCACAATATGGACCACTGGGACCCTCTCTGAATATGAACCAGCTATAGCATTGATGGCTGAAAGTTCTCCGACGCCGAAGGTGGTTATGATGGCAGCAACACCTTTAACTCTTGCGTAGCCGTCGGCAGCATAACCTGAAATGGTCAGGTTCTACTCAGCATGATCTCGTCTCTAATTCAGATGGCTTGCCTGCATTCAATTCATTCACACTGCCCGTCCATTTGAGCCCGGTTTTGGGGAGATAATCCAGGGCAACGAGATTGAAATCCCCGGGAACTCCATGAACTGATCGCACACCTATTTGGTGTAATCTCGTAAAGAGATACTCAGCAACGTCGATCGGAGACTTTAGACCGGATTCTCTGATATCAGGCATTGTCAGAGTCAATAAATAGCTTGGGGAAGAGGGAAACGGAGGAAGATTTGGAAAGGTAATTGAAGAGTAGAGGAGAGAGAAGAGAAGTGAATATTTGGGGGAAGATTCCAGTCTTCATATACGAAGCAGCAGCTCACTTGCGTGGTGAGGTTTTGGTTTTTACCCGTTGACTCCGATCATGCCATCTCTCTCGAGCTAAGGTAGCTGATAACCACGCCACGGCCACCACAGCAGTGGAGCGAGTGGCCAAGAGGGGTGGCTCCATGACCCGGACAAGTAGCCCTATCAGACGCATCAAGAAGCGCCCGGAGGTGGATACATTCCCGTACACGCACATGCACAGCGAGGTTGAGAGGTACTGCATTATTAGTTGACCTACCGAGATACCCATGGGCCCATCATCAGATAAGATGCGGATCAGTTTAATCAGTGCATTCAGGTGTTCCAGCCACAACTGGGTCCTGGAGCTCTGTTGTGGACTCCAGATTGTATGTATCCTCTCCTTGCAAGTTTCTGACCTTGGGAACGGGTTGAAGGATTCCATGACAAATCCAGCTACCTTATCTATACAAGCCGCTGTAACTAGAATGGTATAGAATAGATGCAGACCCAGACACGTGTAGCCGCTTAAGTTCTGCCACACAAAACGGTCCGTGACTCGTCCCGTATTGAAGCGCAGGGGTGAAAGTATTACACGTACCCGTACTCCGCCTGTACAGGGATGCCGATTGGTTCTGGGGAAAACGAAGGACCGCAAGTCGTTTGTTGGTCTGCGTCTGCGTCTGCGTCTTCTGCTTCTGCTTTGTGTCCGAGATCTAAGACCTAGGTGATGCACACTTCGAACGTGAGGCAGCAGCTCTTTGTTCTGTGTGTGGAAACATATCTGCTGCAAATCCCCAGACCTCGATATTTCTACTGTACCATACGTCTCTAGGGTGTGTGTGGTCTAGGTGCGTGGTACTTGGCTTCCTTTCTGGCCGGCTTAAGATTGGCCGTCCCGACACTTTTTCTAGAGAGAGCACCGTCAGAAGTACCTTTCCTCGAATGCATATGCACCAGACGAAGAAGCGAAACACCAAGGTGGATGACTAGGCTGGTGCAAGTCTGAATGACAATGTCTGGTCGGCGATGACAACTTTGCGCCCAGGTCGGACGAACGATTCAGCTCTCACGCGCTCAGCTTCAGACTATAATTTCGCGAATGGGATATTCTTCGACGACCTCACACCTTCTACCGTCAGCAGGTCCTCTTCGAATCTACTCATCCCAGATTCCTACGGATCTGCTTCGCCTTATCCTACCATTGTCTCTTAAGCTCCTCCCCAGGACGACCGAGAGCACAATCTGCGACAGCAAATCCTCCATCCCCTCCTACATATTCTTGGAATTATCTCCTTCAACCAGCTACACAGCCTGGCTTTGGTGCCTCAATGTATCAACCAAGTCGGCATGGCTCTGCAGCCGATGCCCCCAGACAATATGTTCCCCCTCCTCCCCCCATGTCCCCACCTGCTCAACCCCCACATATGATATCGCTGCCTCCGCCGCCTCCACGACCTGCAACAAGCCAGTCTCACTCACACTTAGGTGTCATAATACCGCCACCACCAGGGCCTCCGCCAGGAAGCAACTCGAGCAATTGGCCGAGTAGCTGGAACCGATATGATGCGAGAGGCTTTCCTCTCCCTCCACCGCCCTCGAACGGGCAGCATCAAGCCTATAACCCGGGTCAGAGCTATGGCAGTCATCGGCCTCCTCCTTTATCAATACCCCCTCCGCCAGCTAGCGAGCACCAAATGTCAGCAACTTATATACCACATGGTGACTCTTTTGGACCGGGCGTTGGAATTCCCGGGTTTGAGAGACAGGAGCCGAGCTTTAGTAGGGGGGATAGTGCAGAGTTCTCCGCAATTTCTGATAGTTCAAGGTCGGCTTCAAGGAACACTATGGATACGGCTCCCTCTATTCCCATGGATGATGGTGGCAGTTACTATTCTGGAGACAGGTTTTATCTTGGAGGTCAAACTCCCATTCGATATAACAATATCTCGGTACCTGAATTCAACTCTCCAGGTCCACCGACCGCGACACTCATCAATCCACAATTATCTAATAGAGGTGCAATTTCAAGCATCCATCAACATAGCTCTAGTAACACTTCTAACACTCCAGTTTCTCCAAACGACATTGGATCACAGTGGTCTCAAGAACGTGTACTTCAATGGCTGGAAGATAATCAATTTTCGGCCGACTGGCAAGCTACCTTTAAACATCTGAAGATATTCGGCAATGCATTTATAGAATTAGGAAGTAGTCATGGGGGCCGAGGCAATTTCAGCATGATGCATCAACAAGTTTATCCAAGGCTGGCGAAAGAATGCACTGATAGCAAAACCGGGTGGGACCAAGCGAGAGAGAGAGACGAGGGCAGGAGAATGCGCCATTTGATTCGAGGTATTGTTACTAGCAGACCGGCAGACGTGACTAAATCATCACATGTCCGTCGGGAATCCTCACAAGCCAATCTTAATAGTGCCAGCACAGAGGGAACTTTAGAGTTATCTCCAAATCTTAATCGGGAGTTCCCTATTTCTACGCCAAGCACAGCGAATGGTGACGACGATAGTCCTGGAAAACAGATGTTCAAAGGTCCTGGCCAAGGCTTTGTTACCCGAAGGTTCTCGAATCGGAGTACAACTCTACCCCTTCTAAGCAACACTGGAACTACGGGAGATACAGAATCAACATACAATTCGCAGAGCCGAAGTGGCCATCGAAATGTCCTCAGAAATATTGACGGTGGTGATGGCAATCGGCGACATAGTCCTAGCGCTAGTAGCGATGCCGGTGAAGGTACATTCAGGGGGCCTACATTCCGAGTAGACGGAAGTCCAAAGAATAGCAGCCCCGGAGCAACATTCGCAACTTTATCAGGACCTCCCAATGGGAATCTATCAGCCTCTCCGCATAGTACCAAATTTAGACATCGTTCGACCAATAGCTCCGAATCCATATCTTCTAACGCAGCGATATATGGCTCTGGTGTGCCCCCTGGAGTAAGTCAAATGCTACGTGGTGGAATGGGAGGGGCAGTCGGTGAATCTAATCTTGTTCGCAACCAGGATACTCGTCGCCATGGCGTAGATGGAGCACGTCCACTTCCATTGGATCCAGGAGATCGAGCTATCATTCTTGACCCACCAAACTCAGTAAAGGAGTCAAAAGGATTTCTGAAACACTTCCGAAAGAAGAGACCAAAGGAAGACGGAGCTGCTCCATCCCCTGAAGACCAAAATCTGGAATCTCCCATTAGTCCGTCCTTGGGTTCTAAGCCAGCCCCATTTCTAGGTAGCTCCAAAATGAGTAATTCCAGTGAAACTTCATTAGACCGGCCTTCTTCAACCTTTCTAGCGACCGAATATGATAGGTTCGCCCATAGCACAGGCTTCCGGAAGAGATCTTACATTCTGCTAACGCTTGATGGGTGGAATTTTCGAATGTGCGAAGTTACTGACATTGACTCTGCTCATGATCTTCGAACTCTAATTTGTTCGGAATTGGGTATTCATGATGTAGCCTCCACGCAGATATTTCTTACCGAGCTTGGTAAGGCGGTACATAATGAAGCATTGGACGATTCAAAATTGCTCTCGAACAGAAAGACCAAAGCTGACCCGTCTGGAACGCTCAAGCTGTATGTTCGAGCAGCATCTCAATTTACGTCACCTCTTGCTGGACCTCGTTCCGCTGGCCTGGGAGTAAATTTCGGTAGTCAACTAGGTTTGTCACCCATTTTACCACCCACGGCTCCTCTGGATGAAGCTACATATGCTCAACTTAATGGAACGAGAAGACGATCAAGTTCATCACCTCCAAGTTCGCGACAGAACACGATAAAAGCTGTCCCCACTTTCTCAACTAGAGACTTCCCCAATATTCCGCAACCTGAACCTACCTCTGATGCACTGCGCGATCGTTTAATGCAGTTTAGAGCAAATCAAGACAGCGGCGACAGTAAATTACCGGAATCCGAGAGACAAGCATTTATGGATTTAGCCGCAAGTGAGCACAGAGCTGAGATGGAACGAAGACAAAAGGTATATTTTGCTAGAAAGAAGGCTGCCAAGGAGATTCCCGCAATTGATCCATCCCTTGGCATTGTTGGGAGAAATGTTGATTTCGATCAGCCTAGAAACTCGCCTTTTGAAGAAAGGAAGATGGAGAACTTGTTTCCTCAACGAGACCCGCCTCGTCCTCCTGCCGAGTCGGCAACTTTGATTAAGGCTAATTCTCTGAGCAAGAAGACAGACAATTCATCTCGTTTATCACTTACAGGCATAGATGGTGATGGAAAACGTTCATCGGCAGGAGAAACATTCTTACCTCAAGAGATGTCTGAACGTTCCAAACGAAAACCAGTCCCGCTATCCCCGCAAATTGGAGCCATTGCTACTCTTGTAAATATGAGTAATCGACTTGGTGGAGTTGGTCATCCAAGCCAGGCCAATTCTTCCAGCAACTCGCCAAGCAAATCGTGTCTCCCGAGTGACCAGAACGAGAGAGGTCGAAATGCCATGGCAACAATCGATTTCGGAACTAGTGGGTCTGGTAGGAGTAGTCCTAGATCGGCTAATGGCACACCTGGTAGCACAACATGGGGCAAGGGAGACACCTCATTTATAGTACCTGATTACCACAATACTGCCGAAAATAAAACTGTGGGTGGTAAAGCGTCGCTGCCTCAAAGGATCTCGGAGAATACGGCCATTGCTAGATTACGAGAAGAGGAGATTCGAAGGGCTCCTTCTCCGGCAGAAGTCAGCCCTAGTAGCGCACATGTTACCTCAGGTCCATTCATCCCAGGAAACCGCAAGTCATATGGCCCTAACCTTGACTTTACCGAAACCGATATAGTGTTTGAGAATGTTCCTCATATACCAGAAAGTGTTGACTCGGATGATGATTCGGATGACGGGCTTTTTGCGGTACCAATAGCGTCTCGGAAACCCACACAAAAGTCTAGCTTTTTGAATGAAGCTTCGGACGAGGAGACGGGAGATTCTGAAGTGATCTCTAAACGGCCAAGTCTAACTGTGCGAACGTCAAGGTCCAAGAAGAGTCTATCTGTATCATTCTCATCGCCGCAAACCTCGGACAGCGCATCAACATCTAACCCTGCACGAACACCTGACTTCGACACCGAGAGTTCTCGTGGTCTCGGTAAGCGACCTCAACGTCAGACTACGGGCAGCTCTACAACGTCCGCATCTGAAGGTGGTTGGTCTGCAGACTCTTCAAGAGACGATCGGCGAGAATCATTTGCACGGAAGGACGTGTGGGCAAACAGACCCCCTGCAGAAGCCCTCATCAACCATCTCGACGATTTCTTCCCCAACCTCGATCTTGATCAACCCGTTGTAGAGGAAGGGCCTGGTAGCTCACCACTAGTGTCGCCCATTGAAGAGCATGAAAATCTTGAGCAGCTGGCTGCCGCTCAAAGTGGCCTGACCATCGGTGGCTCCTCGCTATTACCTCGCTCGAATGCTTCTTACAGTGATGCCGACACATTAGGCTCAGACGAATCAACTTTGAAGGCATTAGAGAGACCTGGCTCCATGCAGAGTATTGCTCAAAGAAATATTCGTCGGTCAGGTGGCTTGGGACGCATGAAGTCAATTAGAGAGGTAGCAAGAGGTGCCCACGAAGCAAACAAGCGGTTTACAGCCCCAATTCAGAAAGGCGATAAAGCGGCCACTATTCTGCGTCGGAAAAGCACTAAGATGTTTGGTGCAAATATTGTGCAAATCAAACCCCCACGAGGTAGCATGATTCTGCCCTTAATCCCGCAAGATATACTCCTAGCCCAGGATACCCTTCCGAAGAGACAAGCAACGTTTAAATGGTTCAAAGGTGAATTAATTGGTAAAGGGACATTTGGTCGTGTCTACCTTGGCATGAATGCCACGACGGGAGAATTCTTGGCTGTTAAGCAAGTCGAAGTGAGTGCGAAGGCTGCTGGAAACGACAAGGAGAAAATGCGTGAGATGGTGGCCGCACTTGACCAGGAGATCGATACCATGCAACATCTCGATCACGCCAACATTGTCCAGTACCTTGGGTGTGAGCGGCAAGAGACCTACATTAGTATTTTCCTGGAATATATTTCTGGTGGTAGCGTAGGAAGCTGTCTTCGGAAACATGGAAAATTTGAAGAAGTTGTAGTAAGCTCTTTGACCCGTCAAACGCTATCAGGACTAGCATATCTCCATCGAGAGGGCATCCTTCATCGAGATCTGAAGGCCGACAACATCTTGCTAGATCTTGACGGGACTTGCAAGATATCCGATTTTGGCATTTCCAAAAAGACAGACAACATATATGGTAATGATGCTACCAATTCAATGCAAGGATCTGTTTTCTGGATGGCACCAGAGGTTGTGCGCTCCCAGGGTCAAGGGTATTCAGCGAAAGTTGATATATGGTCGCTTGGCTGTGTTGTTCTTGAGATGTTTGCCGGTCGGCGTCCTTGGAGTAAAGAGGAGACGGTAGGTGCGATCTACAAGTTGGGAAGCCTGAATGAGGCACCGCCTATTCCCGATGATATTGCGATGAGCATCAGCCCAGTGGCAGTCGCCTTCATGGCGGACTGCTTTACAATGTGAGTAGTGAACTGGCACGTATTCCAAGATGCATGAATTAACTTAAACGCAGTGTCCCATCTGAACGTCCTACTGCCGACACGCTTTTCAATAGGCATCCATTTTGCAAGCAAGATAATAACTATAACTTCCTCGATACGGATCTCTACGCCAAAATAAGAGGCACATACGATTAAAATCCATTCCCTTCTCACATCTGAGGATATTTATTAAACCTGCATTAATTGATGAAGATGCGTCTCTGTGTATTGATATCCCTTTATGATGACCCCTTTAACGACTTTGGGAGAGAATAGCGGAGGCGCAGAAGCACTACCCTTGTTTTTTATGATCTAGTTGGTGAACGGTGACTATTGTCTGTATTCTTATTACATACTTGTACATTTACCTGAATCTACAACCAAATTTAAATCCAAATGGTATTTCTTAGTATGATTGTTTGGGTGAGTATTTGATGAGACAAGAATCCATCTCATTGGCCAGGATGAGAGTCTCAGCCTTGCACTCGGCTAGAAATACAAAGAAGTAAAATAAAGTAAAAATAAAATAATTTGAACACTCACCACCTTTGCATTCTTCAATATTTCCTGTAACTAATACAATCCAGCATTCCATGGCTCCTCTATACGATAGTGATTCTTCTGGGGCAGAAGATAACGATTACACCGAGACGAACGTCCTATTGGGATATGCCTCAAAAGCAGCCTCTGAAGACACAATCAGTCACCTGGGAGGTCGACCTGTGAGTTTTACGAAGATTACATTTCACCATATTCCCCGAACGGCGGCACATCTAGCAAGCATCTTCATTCCATATGCGCTAACAAACTCTGTAGACATGGCTCGACCCCACTACCCCTCCCTCTGCAGCCCTCGCCAAGTGCAAAGTATGCAATGACCTGATGGTCTTGCTCCTGGAATTGAATGGAGACCTTCCAGGGACATTTCCCGGCCATGAGAGGCGTTTATATGTGTTGACTTGTCGACGAAAAACCTGCCGGCGGAAGGAGGGTAGTATCAGAGCACTGCGGGGTGTTAGAATTTTCGAATCCCCTAAGGAGAAGAAAGTCGAAGATAGCAAGGAATATACAAAACCTGAACCAGCGGTGGCAAAGCCTACTATCAATATTGGGGAGACTTTATTTGGTGTGAAGACGCCATTGAACTCAAGGTCGGCGAATCCATTTTCTACCGCATCGAATACCAACATCTCGAATCCATTTTCTACATCCTCTTCAAAAATTCCTAGCAATCCATTCGCGACCGCAGGACTGCCAGCATTAGAACTAGCTTCGAAACCTCCACAGAATCCTTCCTCATCCCCTGATCTTCCTAAAAGCTTTGCCTCCGCCCTCTCACTTAACAACGAACCCCTCACTTTGGAACCTCCTTCCCCTCCCGAGCCATGGCCCCAAGAATGCAACTTCCCACCTGCATATCCAGTCTACTACCTTGCAGAGGCCGACTACGAGATCCTCGACAAAGAAGATCTCCCCCTTCCCACGCAAACCATGGACCTAGATGAGGGAGGTGGATCTAGCAACCAAAAGGAAGATAAAGATGTATATGAAAGCACAATCGACAAAACATTCCAGAAATTTGCAGATAGACTGGCACAGAATCCCGAACAGGTAATCAGATACGAATTTAGAGGCGAGCCACTGCTGTACTCGAAACACGATGCTGTGGGGAAATTATTTAGCTCGTCGGGGAAAGAGCATGTGAAGGTTACGACGACGAGTGAGACTGGGAATCGGATGCCTAGGTGTGGGAATTGTGGTGCGGCAAGGGTGTTTGAGGTACAGTTGACGCCGCATGCTATTATGGAGTTGGAGAGTGAAGAGGTAGGACTTGATGGCATGGAGTGGGGGACTGTAATTATGGGGGTTTGTGAGAGGGATTGTATGCAGAAAGGGGTCGACGGAGATATTGGGTATCTGGAGGAGTGGGCTGGTGTGCAATGGGAAGAGTTAAATGAGAGGAGGTAGAAGTTAGCGATACTATTGCAATGCATAGCCTGACGAATTTCGTGCTCTCTATCTTACAAATTTCATAGGTAGTTCTGCGAGGGACACGAGATAGGGCCAAAGTAAACAGCTACAAGAAAAAGTGCAAACTTGTAGTTGGTAAATGTGATCTTATTTCACTGATATTCTCAGCATCACTTGGCTTGGTTTTTCTGACCAAAGTCTGCGTAACTCCTTATGAACGCCATCCAGCCAATCCATAGTCATGCAATTCATTAGTCAGGCCCTTTTATCCGATGCAAATAAATGACTCAAGAAGGCTGTTCATAAGCTCTCCTAATAATCCTCGAAAATTGTTCTATCTTCACATTCTCTCTGACAATTGTGCCCTTCGCCTCATTCTCTTTATTCAATGGAACCTTAACGGCGGGCCCCTCAATTTCCCATCCACAAACTCCACTCACAAACTTCTCAAATGTTTCCCCTTGCATCCCCAACCAGGATTCCAATACCGGTCTCTCAATCTCTCGCACTGACTGAGAGATAGTGAGAGCGATTCTTATTCGGATCAGTTCTTCAAAACCGGCTACATCGGCGATCAAGTCGGCATAGAGATCATCGCTATCGAGCGTGCTCCAGAAAGCGCTATATGAGGCTTGTCCAAGGAGGTTGTTGAGGACATTGAGCTTTTGGACGGCCTCGGAGAGGGGAGCATCGCCTGCTGCTGGTAGAGAAGAGGATGCAGATACAGGGGTTAGGATGTGAGGAGGGAGGAGGTGAAGTGCGAGTGAGAAATCTGGTGAGGGGAAGACGGTCAAAGATTTGACGAGGATGTTGGTGATGGTTTCGTCCTTAGTGAGGTGCGGGTTGAATTGGTAGCTGAAGATTTGCGAGACGTATTAGTAAAGATTAGTCTTTCATATTAGGTCGGAGCAGATTGAGAAGGGCAAATATTATTCAGATAGAGCTAATAAACTTGACTTCAGAGGCCTAGAGGGATTCATTCTCCAATGCCATTCAGGTAATAGGGAACGTTAAAAAACGCGATCATCACTTGAACAGAATTTTTCTTCCTCGAGGGATAGGGAGAACGTACAGTTTCAGAAGCGCGAGATTTGCATAGCAGTCGTAGGTTTTGTCTTCGCACTGCTGCGTTACGTATTCTTGGAAGATATTGGTGGTTTCGGGATTGTATCGATCAAGACCGTTCAAGATGGCATCGATATGCTCTGGCCGATCAGGCGCATAGTCGAATGGAATCCCCATTGTGAAATGTTGTTCTGTCGAGAGGAGTGTGGGCGTCGCTCTGGAAGGATGTAAAACCCTTGACGTTGGCAGAATTTTAGGGCACCGGAAGGTTTGTGGATCACGTGATTTCTATATAATGTATATTGCAAACAACCCTTGTTGTATGTGTAAAAAAGTGACGTGTAAGTATTATTTTATAACACTTGATATAATAACCTTGAATACTTAATGCTCTCTAAATATTTTGTATAAATATCATCAGGTATATGCTCTCTAGCAAACATAAAAGAAACAGAGGCATATTTCTTCTTAAAACTTGCAACAAAAGTGAGGTGCAATTACTCATAGGTAGGCAGGTAAAAGTATAAATTTACCTGCTTTTATGTTCGCACAGGTTGTTGCGACTCCATGGGAAATATTGAGACTGGATACATCCAATTCTACGCCATCTACTCCGGCGCTACTTATGTGTGACAGGAAGGTAAAATTTTATATGTACTCGTATAGGTACTCTAAAATACTTAACGATTGATCTCAATCTCAGACACCATGTTACCTCCAATTCGAGTAATTTCTGACAATATCGCTTTCTTATCAATCTCGATCCCCACAGACTCAGAATTCGGGCCCGCCTCTGGTTTCGTCGCATATGATATATTGACCTTGAAAGGTCGCGGGGTGAGCGTCTGAGGATTCCACACACCAGCAATAACCCGTCCATCAACTTGACTACGAAAAAATATGATATTGCTGTTGTACTGTTTCTCTAGTTCATCAAGAAATAATCTAATTGGTTGATATCCAATCTGTTCAGCGTTGACCTCGGACTGAACAGCAATATTTTTGTACCGATGTTGTGTAGAATGCTTCTGGGTAACATCCACAGTATACTTAGGATTCAAATGAATCACAAAATCATAGTCTTTTGTAGATGTTGCAAAGAGTGATCGCTGATCCAGATCGAGGCCTTGATCTTTGACAATCCTGTACGCAGAGCGTGCCAGAGCAGTCATACGGGCAGCAGCCACTTTCGAAGGTCCTATCTCAGTGAAGACAGTACCCGTTGTGTCATGATTAGATGCCGCAAATAAAACAATGCGGTTCATCCCTGGGTCGATCTTTCGCCACGCCTCTAATCGAGTATGAATAGAGGCAACATCCTTGCTTGTCATCGTCCCAGTAAAGTCGACAATCAGTGGAACCAAACGCCAATCCCATCTGGATATAAATAATAAGGTCCTTAAGAATCCGGACATGGCACTAGACGGAGGCGTCCAAGGATGCGGCTGTAAAAATATGTGGGCAACTAAGAGTTCGATAAGCTCTCCACTGACATGGTCCAAAAGCATATGGCGATCGAACCACATTTTGACGAGTCGGATTGTCGGCGAGAAGAGAGGGAACCGGGTACAGTGCGTTGCGATGGATTGTGTGTGAAGTGGGAGCTGGATAAAAATCCTTTTGTATGTTGACAGTGCATTGGCGGTGTCCTCCCTTGACCTCTGATCAATAGATTTCTCCTTGATCTGACGCTCGAGTAGTGTTTGCTCTCTATCAGTATGGATTCTCAGGCGAAATGTAGCACCAGATTGGTAAATTATGTCTAGAAATGCGCAATTTCGAAGAGATCGATCCTCATTTTCAAGGCCCAGCCGAGTTGAGATACTATCATCAGTTTCCTTGAGGAGACTTCCAATCTTAAGCAGGAATGCAATCTTAGTCCGTTGGATAGCAACAAAATCATCTGGCCATCTCCCTGACCCTTCGAATTGGATTAAAACGTCTGCTGGCTCGCTCAAAAGGTGGTTTGGATGGAATGAGGGGGGTTCAATTGATGAGTATCGTAATGCAGGGCTAATAGGTGATAGTTGCCTCAACTGAAGAGGCAAACCTTCTAGATCTTTCACATTATTTTCAAAGCTGTTGAAAGCTTGCTTTAAGGCCTCAAAACACTTCATACTCGTTCCAAACATTGATAGGGAACTTTCAAAAGCTTCTCCAATAAAAGTAAGTTTCCTACTGACGTTGACGTCGAGATGCCTTCTAACAAGATAAGTAACGATATCTTGAAAGATTGAATAGGCAGATCCGGGCGACCACACCAGACTTTCAAGGATACTGCCATCTTTGAACCGTCGTAGCTCTGCTTTCTCGCCCCAAAATTTTTGAAATTTGGCAGCTTTCTTCTTTTCTTCTGCACTCGGTCCGTGGTCAACAAGACGAGTAATATTTGCAGGATCGAAGACAACCGCAATCGATAACAATTCATTGCCACTGCTCAATGGACTCCCAGATTCAATTGACCAAGATTGTGCTTTACGGACTTTAAGATTTATAAGTTTTACCCTATCCGAGAGGCCTTCGCTCAGTATACCAAATATCTTACTGCTGAAAATGCCAGTGTGAGACCTGTGGTCGATAGAATATGATTCTGCTGATTGTGCCGGAATTGGCAGGCGAATTATGCAGTCATATCTCTGCAAGGGTTGATCGGTACGTATGATGAATGTTGCTTCAAATTGATCGAAAGTTACATCATCAAGCATGAGGAGCGATGTTTTGCTTTCATCTCGCAATAATCCATATGACCAGGGTGTCATTTTGTACAAGATGTTTTGGCCGCGCTGGCTGTCGAAAAGCATCGGCACATCTGATTTTGATGGAACAAAATCACTAGATCCACACACGACAGGCGTGGCGGCAAGGTTTGTGATAGAGAGAAACTGAACGATGGCTTTGAACATCTGGTAGCTGCTGTAACCAGGAGACAAAACCTTGTGCCCTTTTGGACCCCCACCATTGAGAAGTAATGCTGTCAGAACGGCCCATTCGAAGTGGCCAAACCCCCCTTGTGATATATCACTACCAAAACCTCGTTGTCTAAGCCAAACTCGTCCAAGCAGACAAGCGTCCTTGAAACCATCGGACTGCTTTGAAACAGTATGAAGAAGCCTGAGATAAGGTTCAACATTACAATCTGATTCTATAGAGGCATTATAAAAAGGAGAGGGGGGCAGAGAGATCGCCTCGCCATCTGTTGCACCCTTTGGGCGCACAGAGTTTTTTGATGGGCGTAGTTTCCGATCTCCAAAAAAATGCGGGGGTGCAGCGAGAATAATATGTATCTGATATTCTGCCTCTGATTGGGTTTTGAGTTTATCTTCCTTTGCTAGTGATATTGCTGAGGTCAATTTGCTTCGTCGCTCACCAGATTTTGACTTCGCAATCAATATTGGGTGAAGACTATTTCCGTTCAAATACACATAGTCCAACGTGAATTCGGCCTGAGCATTCCCCTGGAGACCAGCAGCAATACAAGCCAGATAAAAAGCTCTCTTGTAGAAATATCTGTAATTGAGATAATCTTTTTCCTGGAAAATTGACGCAGGCATGGTGACTACCATATCCACAGAATAGACCCCATCAGATTTGATCATTGTCTTCAGAGCATAGCTACCGACAATATTTATCTGTGACGGCTTTTCATAGAGCAGTTTGTAGGCAGCGTCCTTGTCGGGTTTCGGATCTGGGAAAGGGATGGCAATTTTATGAGACTTTTGGAGTAGGTTTGTTGCTTCGGAAATCTTCAAATAAAGTTAACATAAGAACAGCCAGTAATAGCAGCAAGCTTACAGAAAGTGGCTCTCGATTTTCAATCTCTTCAATTAGAGACTTCAATCTTCTCAAAGCATCATCTACCCCACCTAGCCGCTTCTCGTAGTTTGGGCGCACTTCAGCCAACATCTCGTCAACCTGCAGTTTGAACATGCTGGACTTATACAATCCTCCCGCATACAATGCATCATTATTTTCTGCTCGACCTCGCTTCAATCGCGAATGTGTCTCTTTGGGATCGGATATTGGGTTATCATCTCTCGGAGTTGCGTCGGTGGAGTCGTCGAGATCAGAATGGCCTCCAGCTTCGATACTGCCATTGTGCGACAGTTTCCGACGTTTTGCAGGAAGAGATGCCATTCTGTATCTACCGAAAGCTCAAGTTCCTGGTTTTCTCTTCACTCCCCACAAAGAGGGAAAAAAGAAAAGTTATTTTGTGAATATCGGAATAGTATTAATCCGAAACTCTAAATATAAGCTCACTGGAGCTAGTAAAGCTAGTCCAGATTAGGCGACTCGGCCGTTATCGCATCGATTATGGTTAAGTTTTTTTCTGACCAGGACTTGTTGATTCATTACCTATTTATTCGATCTGAAATCCATAATCCGTTCATATTATACCTTGTTGACTGCCTCTCACGCTGGTGACATACAGTACATTCACCATGTCGATTATTGAGTTGGGCGAGTCTATTCCGGCATTGACGCCTCATGTATGTTTAAGCTTTGCTTCATGCTTTTTTCCCTTTCTTTTCCTTTTTGTTTTGCTTGTTTCCTGATGTTCTCGTGTCGCGGTTCGTTTGACTCACGTATAAGTAACTGACTAACAGTCGGCGTAGGCCTCAAGTGTTTCGCTCCCGACGTGGGAGGATAATATTAGCTATGAAAAGGGCCAAGACCGTGTTATGAGCAAACTGACGACGGGCTATCCACGGTAGGTACACCCAATCTTCTTCAATTTTACTGGCTAACGCTGGTCTCGTAACCCAGCTTTTTCATACACAAGATCATTGCTGCATTTGCTGAAGACATTATCAAGAGATATGGCAGCTCCGACCAACAGGCGATGTTGTTTCCGTCTACCAGGACCGCTAACAGGTGCTTACAATTTATACGTGTCCGGAGTACGTCAACCACAGCGGACCAGGCACGAGTCATCGATCTAGTCTTAGATCATAGCCAGACTACTTCACAGACCCTTGCCAAGTTATCCCCGACAATATCCGCAGTCCTCTTTGCTAAGGAATTGTTCCCAGTTGCAAAGCAGTACTGGCAACATTCGGGTGATGGCGTCTCGAGTAGAAGGGCGGAATTTTGCCATGCCCTTCTACAGGATGGAATACTTGTAGATCGCAAGGTCCTTGAAGCTTCCTCAAACCAGTACCAAAAAGCTTCCAAAGGCCCTAGAAGATATCAAAAGGCGTCGATAGATAAGACCACTCTGAAAACCAATAAGCCGGACTCTGTCATTGAGAATTTCTATGTCCCCTCCTCCAATGCGGTTTCTGAGTCCAAAGAGAGTTCTCAATTCCTCGAAGAGCGATTCGGACGCAACCTTGACGTCTCATTTGTAGAGAATGCAAAATCAGCTATACGCCGGCGGATATCTGGGTCGTTGATGGGAGAAATCGATCTTGCTGCAGCTCCTAGTCCAAAGGTGACCTCAAACATGCGTGGGGTATCAGGTCTCTCTGAGGACGATGTATATTTATATCCATGTGGGATGAACGCTATCTTCAATACGCATCGCACCTTGCTGAAAACGAGAGGTCAACTCAAAAGCATCTCGTTTGGATTTCCGTATGTTGATACCTTGAAGATCCTGGAAAAATTTGGCCCTGGCTGTCAGTTTTATGGAAATGGCTCGACGAAAGATTTGGATGATCTCGAAATCCGACTAAAAGCTGGCGAAAAATTCTTAGCCATCTTCTGCGAATTTCCTGGAAACCCTATGCTCAAGTGCCCCGACCTCAAACGGATACGAGAGCTCGCTGATATATTTGATTTCGCTGTTGTTGTTGACGAAACAATAGGCAATTTCATTAACGTCCACGTCTTGCCATATGCCGATGTGGTTGTCAGTAGCCTCACGAAAATATTTTCCGGTGAATGTAATGTTATGGGAGGCAGCGCCATACTGAACCCCCGTGGAAGATACTACGAGGCTCTGAGGAAAACCGCTAAGATAGAGTTTGAGGATAACTACTGGGCCGAGGACGTTATCTTCATGGAGCGCAATAGTCGTCACTTTGTGAAACGGATTGGACAGATCAATGCCAATGCAGAGGTGATCTGTGATGTACTTCAAAGCCATCCGCTAGTCAAGGAGGTGTACTATCCAAAGAATAACGCCTCCAATTCCTGCTACGAAGCTTGTCGGACGCCGAATGGAGGGTATGGAGGTCTCCTTTCCTTTACCTTTCATACTACTGCTCAAGCTATAGCGTTCCATGATAGGCTAGAGACAGCGAAAGGCCCAAGTCTGGGCACAAATTTTACATTGACATCACCTTATGTGTTACTGGCACATTTTCTAGAGTTGGATTGGGCTGCTCAATTCGGAGTTCCAGCTGATTTAATTCGAATTAGTGTCGGCCTTGAAGATGGTGAGGATCTAAAGGCTAGATTCGCAGTTGCTTTGAAAGCTGCAGAAGGTGCGAGCTAAAGGCCATCAGATTATATATTTACAATAGCATTGCAGGCGCTTCGCATCTCATGTAATTTTCGAGAGGAAATTTTTGGCTTGACTTATTGATAGAGGGAGGTACAGGTACTCTACATATTCGAGAGTACGATTTGCACAATACAAAAAAGTATATCTGAGGTGATATGTCTTAATCATATAAGTACTGTAATATAAAGCAACTGCACTGCGTTCTCGCTAGATACCACTTGCACTTAGCGCGGTCCGTCGCGTTCCCCCGCGACAACCTCAAGCATAATGAGAACCACGCGTTTTTCTCCCTGACGTATTGTGCCATAACTCAATATCAAACGATTTCCCTCGATAACTCGAGTACTAAATATGGCTCCCCAAAAGCGTTCGAGATACGAGGCCGACGATGAGGTCATCACTGTTGAATCCGCAAGCTCTAGCTTCCGGGCGCAAGACTCTTCGGTACGCGATCTTCTGAACAATGTACCCCTCTGAATGAAACGCTGTCTTTTCTAATTATAAATTTGTACAGATCCATAAAAAGGCACGTATATCAATGAATGGAGAACCCAGCAACCGTCAGAATGTGAAGGAGAGAAGTCCTTCAACTTCGTCGAGCGACGAGGATATGTCAGATGCCAAACCGGACGAAGCCGCTCCCCCACCAAGCACACAATACGAAATACTGAGGGATGGCAATTTTGAGCATCTTCAAAATCCAGACTTAGATGACCAAATTGCTACACAAAGGTTCCTCGCCCGGAAACAACAGATTGGCGACAACCTTCCTGCAGAAAATGCTATCTTGGAAGAAATTACATGTATCAATTTTATGTGCCATGAGAAGCTTCATGTCGAATTGGGACCTCTCATAAACTTCGTAGTTGGCATGAATGGTAGTGGGAAGAGTGCTGTGTTGACTGCCATCACATTGTGCTTAGGAGGCAAGGCAAGTGCGACAAATCGTGGAGCTAGCCTGAAAAGCCTGATTAAAGAGGGCAAAGATCGAGCTGTACTGATGGTCAGATTAAAGAATGGGGGGCCTGATGCATATCAACCAGATGTGTATGGAAAGTCAATTATCGTTGAGCGACATTTCGCAAAGGCTGGCGGAAGTAGCTACAAGCTGAAGAATGCCGCAGGGCGTTCCATCTCTACTAAGAAGGCTGATGTTGATGACATTGTCGAGTATTTTCAACTACAAGTTGACAATCCCATGAACGTGCTTACCCAAGATGCGGCTAAGACATTTATCACGGCATCTACAGCCAAGATGAAATACGATTTTTTTGTGAAGGGGGTGCAACTTGACCAGCTTGATAATGATTATCGGCTTGTTTCAGATACCTGCGACGCTATTGAAATCAAACTCAGAGAGTCGAAAGAAGATATCGCCGGCCTTGAGCGAGCATATGAAGCTGCGAAGGATAAAGCTAAGATCGTTGTAGAACACGATGGGATGAGGAAGAGGGTTCGGGAACTTGGGAGACAAGCTGCTTGGGCGCAAGTAGAGGATGAGGAGAGCAGGCTAGCTGAACGGGACAAGGCACTCCAAGTACTCAACGAGAAAATAGGCAATGCAGAGGAGAGTGTACGCGACCAGAGAGACTTATATGAGCGTATGGATAATACTTTAAAGGAGGCCGAACAAAGTAAATGCCAACACATAGAGGAGCTTCTTCCACTGAAACAAGAAGAACAGGAGGTGAGGGACACCGACACTATCGCCAAGAATAATGTGAAAGAGGCCCACACGGAGCAGCGAAAAATTAAGACCTCCCTCACTGACGCACAGAAGAAAGTGGAGCGTATTCAAGGCGAAATTAATGCGGAAGTCAGACGCATGGAGAACGCAAATGGAGGCGCACAAGCTCGCAAGCTTGCTGAGATAGAAGAAGCTAAGGATAGGGTTGAAGAATTCAAGGCTGCTTTTGAACAGAGCCAGACCGAAGGTCCACGCTTGGAGAAGGATCAAATTATGGCCTATGAAGATTTCAGGAAGGCCGATGAGCCCCTCAATGCAAAACGCAAGGAGATTGAGGCCGCTCAATCCAAATTGAGTATGATGACCTCAGACCGAGGAGATGTCATGGCTGGGTTCGATCCAAAAATTCTACGATTGCTGCAAATGATCCGTAACGATTCTGAATTTAGAGAGAAGCCAGTTGGCCCAATCGGCTTACACATCAAATTGAAGAAACAGGCGTGGTCTGAAATTCTCGAGAAGACTTTTGGGATGACTTTGAACGGCTTCATTGTGACAAGCAAAATGGACCAAGTCAAGTTGTCAGCTATGATCAAGTCCCTTCACCTAGAGTTCTGCCCCGTCTTTATTGGAAATAAGCATTCCCTTGATACAACTGGGCGTGAGCCCGATCCTCAATATGATACCATTATGCGACTTCTCGATATCGATAATGATCTAGTGAGGAGTCAGTTGATTCTTAACCAAGCAATCGAGCAGTCGCTCCTAATCGAAAATCGAGATGATGCTCTCAGAATCATGTTCCAGGGTGCTAAGCCCGTCAACGTAAAGCAATGCTTTACTATCAATACTCATAAGCGTGGCTGGGGTATACGATATTCACATTCTGGCCGGCAAAACCAAAATCAATCTATGGATTCCATTAGTCCGACAAATAGGAAGCCTCGTATGAAGACCGACATAGAAAGCCAAATTGCTTATCAGAAGGAGACAGTAAAGCATCTTGAGCAAGAGGCAAGGAACTTAGAGAATCACCGTCATCAGCTTCAACAGGCTTCCCAGAGAGCAAATCAAATCTTGACAGAGCATAAGCGATCTCATGCGATTTTGAGAGTCGACATGCAAAGAGCAGAGGATCGTTTAGAAAGGCTAGAGGTTGACTTGGAAAAAGAAAATGTTGAAGTTGGTCGTCTTGAAGGCCTCAGAGTTGATTTGACAGATGCACAAAATGATGTCAATATGTACGGGGACACTTACGGCAATAATGGAGTACAAAAGGAGAAACTTAATGAGGTCGCCGCTGAACGAAATCGTGCTCTTGCCGAAGTCAAAGCTCGCGTTGCGGACCATGAAGCAAAAATCAGGAAAGCAGAGATCAAGGTCCGAAACATAACCGCAGCTCGTCAAGAAAAGCTTCGGGACCTGAATGCCGCCATTCAGATTGTCGACGATTTGAAGGAGACAGTAGTAACTGCACAACGAAAGCGGGAAGACCAAAATATTCGTGTTCAAGAGTTCATTGGTCATGCCACTGACGTTTGTCAAAGAGTTCCAGTGGATGAGGGAGAGACCCCTACCAGTCTTGATGTAAAACTCTCAAAGCTTAGAGACCAAATCAAGGCTTATAATAGGAAGGTGGGTGGTACTGATGAAGAGATCTTTGCCGCCGCGGAGGAAGCCCAGAGGGTTTACGAGGACGCTACGAAACACAGCCGACATCTGCACGATCTTCTAGCACTTCTGAAGCAATCATTCATGATGCGGGTCAAACAATTCCGACAGTTCCAAAAGCTCATTTCAGCTAGATCTCGTATCAATTTCAATTATCTTCTAAGCGAGAGAGCTTTCCGGGGAAAACTCACGATCGACCACAAGGCCAAACAGCTGGAGGTTCATGTAGAGCCTGATGAGACTACTAGAAATGGCAAAGGACGTCAAACTAAGACACTTTCTGGGGGGGAGAAGTCCTTCTCGTCAATTTGCTTACTTCTTGCTCTTTGGGAGGCAATGAATGCGCCCCTTCGTTGCTTGGATGAATTTGATGTCTTTATGGATGATGTCAATCGGGATGTCAGTACCAAAATGATCGTGAGTCTAAAATAATTTTTGAAGAGATAATACATGCTAACAAAGTGTAGATCAGTGCTGCTCGACGCGCGGTTGGCAAGCAATTCATTCTCATTACTCCTAAAGCTCTAGGAGCTGGTGTTGGTACCGCTGACGATGTGAGAATAATTAAGTAAGTCACGGACTCCACTCATAATAGGGCTTTTATTAACCAAATGCAGATTGAAGGACCCCCGTGACAACCAAATGCGGATAGATGAGATGGTCTGAGATGATTCAGTCATAGAAACGAGGCCGGAAAGGGGGAGGAGGGGTCAGATATGTAAAGTAGAGGTAAAATGGGGGTATTTGGTTATTCTAGGCGCACTAACTCGGCAATAATACTTATACAAAAGCTCGGCTCGAGCAATGTATATAATCATACAGAACATATCTTGTTCCTCGACAAGACACCTCCATGATCATATCCTGATGCCTTTACTCCTCAAAACATTTATTCCTGCATGTGCCGTAAATCCCACCCATTGAAATGTACTTTCCGCCAGCTTTCCAACCACAGTAAAATCCCGAAACCTGCGATCTAGAAATTCTTTCGTGTCAGTATAGTCAGGGGATTTATCTGTTGTCATATATAGTTCGGTAGCACCATAGATACTGGATAAAATTGTGCGTTTCGTGTACCAGTTTACGTCGACATCGGTATCGCCCGCTAGAAACCATATTTCATCTGAGAGGGAGGTAAGTTCCGCGATTGACGTTGGGATGTTGGTGGGCTGTGCCATGAGTGCCAATGCCTGATATTTTTATGATTACTTAAGAGTCTGAGAAGCTAGGAGAGAAATTATTCTATACCTCTTGCCACCTATGAATGATCTTTCTGTTGCCCATCAGTCTTTCCCACAGTAATAACTTTGTCTTGGTCCTTATGCCTAGAGGTTTCTGGTCGGGTGCTGAGTGGAGAATATGCTTGTGGTTTGCAAGGGCGAGTCGCTGGGCGACGAGATGGTAGTGAACGAGACTGAACGCGCCGCTGGGAAAGAGATTGGTTGATGCATCGATAAAGCCCGCATCTTTAGCTCCGAGAGCAAGAGCCGTGTGCGTGAATCCGTGAGAAGGAATATGTGGTATTGCGGCAGAGAGGATTGCAGTCTCGGTCGGAGTGAAGGGTCCTGGGTGCGGGGGGTGGTCGTAAGAATGGTAGAACCGTTGTCGTAAGCGCAGTTCAGTTGATATTGATCGTGGGCTCAATGAACGAGGTATCATGATTGCCGTGTTGACGTGTCGTTGGATGTAGGTTCCAGCTCCCCCACCAAGGTTTTCTGCGATTATTAATAAGCTTGGTGGTTTTTCAGAACAGTAGAGCCTATAGGTACCAGATATAGCGATTATTTCCAGACCTTTGATTGTCTATATATTTTGTAGACATTAAATACAAGAAATATTGCTGATTGGTTGCTCAGGTATCTAAGCTAGATGTGACCTTTAATAGGTAAGGGCCGCAAACTCTAAACTCACTCTGAATGCCCTTGCGTATCACGTGCCTTTTAATACCACGGAGCTAGTCCTATCGGGAATCCATCGTACCAATGGAATCTAACAATCTCTTAATCTTTTCAAAGCCTACCTAGGCTTCAATCAAGCCGCTCTTCTGACTTTCCATTAGATGCTCCAATGAATCGGCCCCTCCAAGATCACAAATTGGATGCTCTTCCGCATCTCGACAATCTCAACTAGGCATTCCCATTGGGCCTCGGAAACATGGTCCTTCCACTATACTGGCATTTTGGGAAATCTTTTATTGCTCAGCCAGTGCTCTGATTGAACATAGCCTCTAGAACTTCTGCGGACATCGTGTGACATTACGATACAACTCAAGTAAGTCGAAGCCTTGGTAATCATAACCTCTCCCCGACCGAGAACGACATCCGGAAGGTCTGGCTCTGTTCAAGACAAATTTTTATAATTATTGTGTAAGCTCTTCGAGTTCCCTCGCAGAAGGCGCCGGCTGATATTCCTATATAAAACACCCTGACAACTATCTCCTCTTATCAACTCCGTTCTGTTGAGATCGCAACCTTGAGAAGTGACGCTACCACACCAAAATTCATGAAAGAATGGAAGGAATACTTCGTGATATTGTCTCGATATTGACGATATAATGCCTCTATCAGATGTCGTTCGTTTAAGATGTGGAACCACATCACATGTGCACGGTTGCGGGCGAGCTTACCTAGACATAGGTAAATAGTAACAGAATCTTACGTGTAAAATAACGTCTACTACGAATAGTCTGGTTTCTGCAAACCCATCCCAAAACTCTACGAATCTGCGAATATGCTGAGGCCGGCAAGTCCTCAAATATGCGATCCTAAATATATCGATCAAGTGAACCTTCATTTACCAACTAATTCTGACAAGCATTTACTCTAATGAAATGCATTGGGGAGCTCATGAAGCTTTATAAATTGATAGGCCTTGGTACCTTCTTTCCCTTGCGAGTTGCTTCCCGCTACTTTGTGGTGCTTTTGACCATAGCATTCTGATAGGTCCTCGCTCCAATGGTAAATCTCAATTCTACCACTTTTTATACCAGCACTTCTTCGGGATCATACAATATTCATTCTCACTTGTTGGCCATTGACTAACCTCCGGATAACTTCTTATATTCTGCACGACCTCTTTTTCAACGGACCCAAAGGCCTTCGTTCAGGCAGCATAAACATTTGCACACAAACAAAATTGAGGGGAACCACAATTCTGGTGGTTCGCTCTACATAACTACTTTTGCAGACATACAGACTTACTTCTCTTGAATCTGCAAAAACTACTATGTCAATAGGCTAGGAGAGTTGCTCTTGGTCGAGTATCTCATCCTGCAAGCAAAACCGCGATTTTTGTCAAAGCGTTGCTCAGCTACAATATCAGGAAACGATGATAATGATTTCATAGGCAGGTCCTTTGAGGTACTTCGATCATGTACATCAATTATGTCCCAACTATTGGGTATCTACTTTGAGGGAATCCTCGAAGAAAGCCGCCGATTTAGTTTTACTGATTCCTTGACAGTAGGCTTCTCGACTCATTGTCAACTCAGATACTGCTTTTTGTCTGGGTGGAAGCCATCTAATTCAACAATATTGCCAATCGTATAGGAATTATCAACCGTCTTCATAACAGTCTTTTCTTATTGTTCAATAATAAATTTACATTTACAGGATTAAAGCTAGTTGGATTCCTTATATTCATACCAGCCATTGCAATACTTAGATATATTATCAATACTGTAAATTGAAAATAAAAACATCCACGTGGTTGATCTTATTGCTAGTTTTGGGGCTACCATACATTAAAAATCTAAACCTAATGCAAGACTTTATTGAAATCTCAATACCAAGTGCCGTTATGCTACCCTACTTATCGCTCCTTTATTATTTTTTGCAAATTTCAACGCAGGCCTTTTATGAATACCGAGTTTGAAAAGCTCACGTACAGTTCAATAAGCTGACGACGCTTTCGCAACTTTGGTCAATTTAATTGGTTTATACGATCCTTACATGGAACTCATTTTCGAACAGTATTTGTGGCTCTAATAAGGCGTGGCATGCTGGGGTTGCATTCAAGAGGTGGATCACCATAAATGGTTGGATTTTGAGGAAGGATTAGAAGGCTCCAAGGGAAGGTCAGATGTGGGTGTGAAAAAACAAAAGTTGGGAATAGCTTCATTTTTGTCACGTGCTCACAAAATTATTGGAGTACTCTACCTAGGTACCTATGTAGATAGGTAATACATTGTGGGAGGGAAGGGTAGGGAAGATTTCTTTTCTTTTAGCAAAAACATATACCCTGGCTATCTAGTTTAAAACGTTTCATTAAAATAATTAAAAACTCTTTTTTTTTTAAGAAAAAGGATTATTCATATATTCAATATAAATATTACAAATTGAGTACAATATTAAGAATGAAGAAAATAGCTATCTGAAACACCACAAATCTTGTTTAACATAGAACCGGCTAAAATGCGTGATGAAGGCTCTGACCATCACATACGTCTTCTCACCACATCATTGGACTTCCCCTTTCAGCGGCCATATCCGTTCGGCCCGTCCACTGTTCTGGAAACAGCCGTTCCACGGCATGATGTGATAGGACTAGACTTTATGTGCTCTGCAAGTCAGCTCTACATATTACTGTGAAGCAATGGACTTTCACCACCATACTGCAATGACGCACCTCGCTACTTTTTCTATAGACTATCATGATAATAACATCATCTGGACCAATAGCAAGGCCTGGCATGTGCATGAGTTAGTTGCATCGCTCTGAGTTCGTACAGATGCGCTCCCACTCCCACCCTTCCTCTCCCTGCTGCAGAGGGACGGACTATGGTTCGTGTGCCATGTGCCTACATGACTTTACCTACGCTGGTGCCATGCAGATGGCTTGCCCGCGTTCGATTAAGTTTCGTGCATCAGGTTATCTAGTTCCCGCAACTACCATCACGTATTGGGGGTGAGAGGGAGGGGGGAAAGAAGGAAAAAGAGAATGAATAGAGCCGCTCAGGCTATTTTATGCGCGGCGCCCTCCTGGTGTTCTGTCGTGCTACAGTCCGTACATGGAACCAGGACTGCAAGGCCGCACCATGCTTCGACACAGGCTTCCTTTGGCATCATTGGTGCTTGGGAGTTCCGGGCTCTGGCTTGCTCAGTCTCGATCCATCACCAGAGGTGCCGGCAAGGAGGGATAAGACTGGCGAAGCATTGCGAGGGTGGGAAATAGGGGAAGTTCGCATGCTGGCATCAGAGGACGGCCCAGTCAGAAACGGGAATTGGGCCCATTGTTATCGAGGATGTTGTCCGACCTGGCCAGGCATCAGGCGTCTTCCTCCTTGGACCATTACTCAGGCTTATGAAAAGAGGATGGTTGCGTAATGCAAGTATGGGGTATAAGGAAGGTCCTTAGCCCCTGTGCCGATCTTATATCCTTGGAAGCAGTGAGCGGTGCAAGAAGGCAGCAGCTGAAATCACATTGAGATCGATGCATGATCCTGATTCCTGTCGAGGACGGAAGATGCGTTCGCCTACAGGCCAGCTCGGCCAACACTACTCGATAGCACATCCCCTACGACGCAGTTACTGTGCCTGCCTCAACATCGAGGCACCGGGGAGAGAAGACAATGTAGGCACAGGATGGGGTCTTGCCAAGATAGCACAGGTATCCAGGATGGGTCGAGGTGCGGTCCGAGGTGGTGTGGGTGGAGCAGAAAGCAGAGAGCAGAAAGCAGAAAGCAGAAAGCAGAAAGCAAAAAGAGTAACGCTATTGGTCCCCCGGCCTCACATTCCAGGCACCGTCGGCAACTCAGCAGTTCAGGCAGCCCAGGCAGCCCAGGCACCCAAGTCCGCTAGTGAACGCGCTGTCACGCCTTGAAGCCTTTCCCACCCATCACTTCCTCCCCCGTTCACGTTCACTATCGTTGTACAACCACATTATATTTGGTCTTTTACCGTCAAGGGCCCATTCTACAGCGCGCCCAGTCCGCCCCCACGCTGTACCTGGACCTATTGGCCGCCCATTGCGCGTTGTGCAGCAGCTCTAAAGGTACCCTCCTACTACCACTCTTCTTCCACGTTACATGCTAATACGAAATTTCTCACTGTAGTCTCGTACGTCCCCCTACTGGCTCTCTCTGCAGCCGTCCCACAACATTGCCGACGAATAATATTCAGAGCCCATTAAATCCTTGTGCGTCTCTTACTGTCATTGCAGCTTGCTGGACCTGCTGCAAACCTACCACTTCCAACCTTATCCATCACGGAAAGAAGCACCATGGGTATGTTCCATCCTGGCCATTCACTTCCTATTACCCCATTCACCCCCTTCGAAATAGCCCCTACTTTGTTGCTCAACCTTCTTTTTCTTCAACAACAACCACCCATCCTCCCCCTTCAACCACTACCGTTCTGTTTCTGATCTTCTGCACTACCCATCTTTCTAACGTTTACCTTCCCCGCAACAGCAGATACCGGAGACACCTATCGCCCTGTAAGTATCAATATCCTACGTGCTCGAATTCTCTCGAGCTCTCAATATCAAACATCCTAACCGCCAGCGCGCGTTGGCAAGTTGAGGCTGCCTCGACAGCCTTATGGGCCGTGCGCCTCCTGACAGCTCTTCCCCTTACCCCCGTTTGCATTTTGGGCTCCCAGTCGGGCGGCGTCCCCAAGGCGTTGGGGGTCTGCCAGTCAGTGAATGGCGTATACACCACCTTGATGGGTCAGCCTGCATATGACCACTCTAACCCTACCGTTGCTCCCACATCTTCCTCTTCACCTATTTTTATTTTTCTTCTTCTTCCAACTCTCAAGACCTACCTACCTCCTTGATGATCGAGACTGAGACTTACGTATCGCAGCGCGAGAGATCTCGTTCCCCACGACGTCAACGCTCTCGAAGCCCTGGTCGGACCAACCGACGCCGCTCTTATTCTCCTCGCAGCCGCTCTCGCAGCCGTGACGACCATCGTAGAAACGATCGCAGATCCCGCTCGCCAATGTCGGGAGCTGGTGCAGGTGCAGGTGCGGGTGCAGGTGGTTCAGGTGGTTCAGCTTACGGTGGTGTTCAACATAGGTCATACGAGGAACGTGCTGCGGCAAGAGAGCAGATGATGAGCAGCCTACGGGAATCTTCACAACAGGATCGTCGTGTTTATGTCGGTAACTTGTCGTACGATGTTAAATGGCATCACCTCAAGGATTTTATGAGATCTGGTTAGTTCTTTCGGTGGGGGATGATCCATGCTAGGAGATGGGCTAATTCGGGATCACCTATTTAGCTGGAGAGGTCCTCTTTGCTGATGTGTTGTTGCTTCCGAATGGAATGTCGAAGGTGGGCGCCTATACGTAGCTGGCTTTCTGAATCTTTTCTTTTCTGGTTTTTGATGGAATGTTGGATTGACGGATTGGGACGTTGTTCCGCGGGTTATGTAGGGATGCGGGTAAGTTAAGGGTGAAACTCTGGACTCGGACTGGTGGCTGACATTCTTATTTCTAGCATTGTAGAATATGCCACGAGGGAGCAAGCTCAACAGGCCGTCAACACTCTCAGCAATCAAAATTTGATGGGAAGACTTGTCTACGTTCGAGAGGTATGTCGAACGTCCAAAGTCGAATTATGCATTTCTTGACATTGCTTTACCAGGATCGTGAGGCCGAACCTCGTTTTACCGGACCACCTGCAGGAGGTCGAGGCGGCTACGAAGGACCCCAAGGACGCGGCGGGTTTGGCGGCGGCGCCGGCGGATTTGGAGGCGGTATGGGTGGTGGCAGTGGCGGCGCGGCGGTGGTGGTGGTGGTGGTGGTCGACAAATCTACGTCTCAAACGTTTGTTCAATCCCTCCGATTTATTTTGTAACCTTGTGTGGAGCATAATTATTGACTCCAGACTCTAGCTTCCCTACACCGTAGGATGGCAAGACCTAAAGGACTTGTTTCGCCAAGCTGGTACGTATTCCCTTTTTAACTAACGTTGATGCAGTTAGGTGATGTTGATCCTTTACTTTTGCACAGCTCGTAACGGTACAGTTATTCGTGCCGACGTTCACGTTGGACCTGATGGCCGCCCTAAAGGTTCCGGTATCGTCGCTTTCGAGAATCCCGATGACGCTCGCAATGCCATTCAACAGTTTAATGGTTACGACTGGCAAGGACGCCCTCTAGAAGTACGTGAGGATCGTTTTGCCGGCGTTGGACCAGGTTTCGGTGGTCGAGGTGGTGGTTTTGGTGGAGGCCGTGGTGGTTTTGGCGGTGGGTTTGGCGGTCGTGGGGGCTTCGGTGGAGGCCGTGGTGGATTCGGAGGAGGCTTTGGAGGACGTGGCGGCGGATTTGGTGGCGGCGGTGGATTCGGAGGTGGTCAAGGAGGCGGTTTTGACGGGGGGGCTGGAACCGTTGCTGTACCAAACCCTTTCACCGACTATGCTACCGCTGGATCTGACAGAAGTGAGATAATCTACGTGCGCAATGTAAGTTCTATGTCTAAACGTGTATGGTTTATACTGATACATCTACACAGCTCCCCTGGTCCACTAGTAATGAGGATCTCGTCGAACTTTTCACTACTATCGGCAAAGTCGAGCAGGCCGAGATCCAGTACGAGCCAAATGGTCGATCTCGCGGTACCGGCGTTGTCCGATTTGACTCTGCCGAAAGTGCCGACACTGCTATCGAGAAGTTTTCTGGATACCAATACGGAGGTCGTCCCCTTGGTTTGAGTTTCGTCAAGTACCAGACTCCTGGTTCGGGTGGTGGTGATGCAATGGAAACAGAGGCTACCAATTTGACGCAGGATCAAATCATGTAGAGGGTCATTCCACTTGTCAAGGTTGGATTCTGTGGTTTCACAAGGATCGGCCCTATCCCTTCTACCTGCGCTCACTGGTTCCTTCTGATATGTATTCACACCAACATCTAAACTGTTATGCAAGCATACGGTTTAGTAGACCATCTCTTTCTTCATTTCCTTGGCAACTTGAGGATTCATATGGGAAGGGACCGATGCTTTAATTGCTTTTCCCACAAAAGTTGGTTCAACTGGACCAGAATCTATGTGTTTTTAGAGAGACAATATGATGATTCTCTACCTCTCTGTCTTGATTCAATGCACTAGTGATAATTGCTTGAACCTTGCCTGAAGCAAACATTGATACTACAGTAGAACATAAATATCAAGATCGCTCCTTTAGAACAATCACGTTTTAGAACAATCACAACTACTCAACCTCGATCTGTAATGGTTGGTCACTTCCGAGCTACTGTGATTCACGTCGAATCATACATATTATTCACTTTCATATTTTTTGCTGTGCTCAGAGTCGTGTATAAGTATCTCGCTAAAGCCCCTTCCTTCCCCCCCCCCCTTTATAAATATTATTCAAGGATGCTCGAGACCTTAACGATCACAGCAGTACAACAAGTCACAAGCATATTCCAATACGCACCAAATTGAGCGACTCACTTTACAAATACAAAATACAAACTATCGGGCGAATAGAGAAGCTGTTGGTCGGTCGGATTCATCCCCTCAAGATAACCATTCTTTCAAAGCGTATAACAATTTACATACATCTCAACGCTAACAGCACAGAGGTAGGGAGGGGAAAGAAACAGTTAGTTGATAGGGCTAGCCCCTGACGGACACGATTCCATGTGTCAGGTAACACCATTCATAGCCTTCTGCTGCGGACGCATCTACGTCAACATCGTGAAATTACCCAGCTGCCCCGATGCCTGGCCAAGGAGCAAATGTCCACCAGAACTGTGTATCCAGATCAGTGGCTACGCAGCCACACGAGCATACTCGGTATGCTGGCGGTGCAAAGCTGACGCATCAGGGAAGTCTGATAGTGATAGGGACAAAATGAGGCCAGGAATCGATAGTGCAAGAATTGTCGTGGGATTGGAGGAGCAAGGCGTGCATGCTAGAAAGAAGAAACTTGAGGAGCAAGGCGTGCATGCTAGAAGGAAGAAACTTGAGGATCAAGGTCTCTGCCGGTTCTGTGAATCGAAAGGGGGTTGCGACATGTGCATGGCACAGAAAGAATCGCAGATAGCTTCTGAACCACTTCGACATAGTAGGAAGAGACGCCATGAAAATACTGGTGGAGATTATGGAAGTGGAATCAACAAACGTGCCATGTTCCAGAAGGCCGCCAGAAATTTCCAAACACCACTACCAGCAACTCTTCCTAACACTCAAGCTACCACGTTCACCGAACAACCTGTTTATCCTGAGAGTGGAAGTCCTGAGCAAGGTGTTTTTCAAAGCTGCAACCTCCCGGATCCATTCACAGACAATAACAACAACAACACCAACACCAACTTTCACAAAAAGATGTTCCATTATGGCGTCGATATACCCGACACTACGACGCATGGCGATGGGAATGAACGGGCCACTCACAATAATCAAAACCCTCAAGAACATCACTCTATTGCGTTTGGTAGAGAGATGTACCCTTGTTCATATGAGAAAGATAATACAATAAAGAGCGAAGAAGATAATATCAGTACTGTTATAGTAAGTGAAAAATCAAACAAATTTGGTCTCTTTCGACCAAAACTAATTATGTGCTGCTAGGTCCATTCCAGGCGCGCTATAGACTTGAACGAAGCTCTCTTGAACTCCAATCTAGAATCACACAACAGGTCTTTCAACGAAAGTAACAGTAATGGTCATGTTTGATTGATCGGCGTACTGAAACACAATTTGTTGGCAGTTCCACTTGGACGAAGATTTATTTGGTAAAGATGTAATATGGGGAAGGTATGACTAGCAATATGAGAGGATTTTGCAGAGTGGAAGGTCGGTATGAACACTAGGGAGAGTTGATAGAGGTTGCGTTGGTACATATTTAACTCGTTGCTTTGTCGATATCTTGGGACGGGCATTATTAGGGTATCGGACAACACATTTGGAGTACCGGAGATTCAAGGACTCAAAAGCAAGTCGATGGTATTTATAAATAGTGGGCGGTCATCTTAACCTCGAGCTTCACACAATCTTTATTCCTCACTCAAGAAATATAACGTGCCCATGTGAAGAGTATTGAAAAGCTATCTATCCCACTGATGTCCTTAGGTGAAGCAATGCTTACTGACCTTCTGGTAATCATAAGTTATTCGCCTCCTCTCCACTCACAGTCCCCTTTTTCTTCTTTTTGGCCTTTAATTTCTCCTTCTGCTTACTCCGATCTCTCTTTTTCAACCCAGACATCCCTAACTTGCACACATCCGCATATCGACCGAAAAAACGCTCTATATCATCTGGCTCGACGATCGTTGATAACTTGATTTTTGAAGATTTGTCTCTCTTGGATTTGCTATTCGTAGCCCGGATTATGATCGGTAGAGGCCTGGAGAGGTTGAGGTCGGAGAAGGGTTGGCTCGGAGCGGGATCTGTCGTGTTATCTTCTGCGTCTCCTCCATGGGTCACTGAGATGAGATCAGCATTTATCTTTAGAATAGAATAAGACAAAGTTTGACCATACTCCGTTTCTGAGTCAGGAAGATAGAACCATGATCTTTCTGTCGCCGTTTGTCGAAGAGTTCGGAGAGGCGCATGAAGAACTGTTGTAACTTTAGCTAGTTGTCTCCTTGGTCAGGTCAATGCGAGCTGCACATACATTATCGTTGCTAAGGTGTGTTGTGGACATTTTGTGTTTATGGGTTGAAGAAGGTCAGTGTTAGAAATTATGGTCGTGTTTTCCAAAAGAATATTGCCCCACCAATTCACAATGCGACTCGCCAAAAATAAGTTCATATATTTTGCAATTTTCCCAAAAGCCCCTGCTTCACTCCCCACCCCAGATTAAAATGGCCTCAAGACAGCATAATCTGAAACTGCCAGCTAAATTGGTAGATGAGCTTGGAGGTCAAGGTAAATATATTGATAACTCCTATGTGAGCGCTGCTAATCATCTTCACAGCAATACTGGGTCGCAAATCGCATATTCGCCCTACGACACGTAAAGAACATCGGAAAGCAGAACGAGACCAAAAGAAAGCCAAAAGAAATGGCCCGCCGTTACAAAACCCAAACAAGCGACGCAAGATTCAACATGAATTGAAGCTCGATTCAGATCATGAGCCGATAGTCGACTTGCCGCCGGCCAAAAAGCCTCTGCGCCGGAACGACGAGACCCTACCCCGAAGACCTAAATCAATATTAAAACATACAGGGAGTAACATTCCCTCCTCTGCTCCCCCTGAAGAAGCTAGATCTACCCCCCCGACACTGCATATTTCGCAGGCTGTAAGAGATAAGCTGGCTGAAGACGATGAGGATATTGCAGCTTTGGAGAAAAAATTGGGTCTTAAAGGGAAGAAGCTACCGCAATCCTTCAAAGATGACGGTCTTGATGATCTTCTGGATGGCCTAGGTGGTTCAGATGAAGATGTTCGGCTGAAGAAAAGACAAAGGGCGGAAGGGGATAACTGGCTTAAGGAGAAGAGGTGGAAAGCTCAGGCCATCGCTGGAGTTACAGAGACAACTTTGGATGATGATGATGAAGAGGATGACGAATTTGGAGAATCTGATATGGCATTAGAGGAGGTGGAATCTATAGGCGCGATATCTGACGACTCGAGTGAGCTCGCAAGTAGTGGAAAAACTGTCGATGATTTTGAAGGATTCGAGTCAGATTCCAGCCTGGAAATGGAGAGATCCTTACGAACTACACGGGTCCGTGAGAACCCATATATTGCTCCAGATACCAAAGGCGAAGCAGCGTCCGAGAAATACACACCTCCTTCATTACGAAAACTGTCCTCGTCGAATTCTGAGGCCTTAGTCCGTTTAAGACGACAGACACAAGGTCTAGTTAATAGATTAACAGAGGCAAATTTGATCTCCCTCCTTGGGGATATCGAGAAACTTTATCGAGACAATCCCCGCCAGCACGTCACCTCTTCATTGGTTGATCTTCTACTAACTTCAGTCTGTGAGCCAACAAGTTTGCCGGATACATTAATCATTCTGCCTGCTGGGTTCATTGCTGCTATTTATAAGGTTATTGGAACCGATTTTGGTGCTCAAGTTGTTCAAAGAATTGTCGAACTATTTGACAAATGCTATGTGCACGCAACCTCCAGTACAAAAGTATCAGGAGTTGCCCCATCGAATAATAGCAAAGAAACATCCAATCTAATTACATTGCTGGCAGAGATGTACACCTTTCAAGTCATTGGAAGCAACCTCATTTTCGATTACATCAGGTTATTCTTGGAGGACTTATCAGAATTGAATGCCGAGTTGTTGTTGAAGGTAATTCGTGCTGCTGGAGCTCAGCTTCGTCGAGATGATCCATCTTCTTTGAAAGACATAGTCTCCATGCTTCGACCCGCTGTTGCTACAGTTGGCGAGGAGAATTTATCAGTTCGAACAAAATTTATGATTGAGACAATCAACGACCTCAAGAATAACAGAATGAAGACCGGAGCAGTAGCATCTGGCATCACATCGGAACATACTGTCCGCATGAAGAAGACTCTCGGAAGTCTAAATACAAGGAATATCAAGGCAAGCGAGCCACTCCGAATGGGACTCAAAGATGTTCAGGGATCTGATAAAAAAGGGAAATGGTGGTTAGTCGGTGCTAGCTGGCTTGGGAATGTGCCTGGAGACAATGATGACAAAACAAAAGAGAACTCTCGGGTTGGTATAAGCAGGACGCTTCAAGTTATAGATGCTGGGACATCAGACCTTGTACAACTTGCCAGGGAGCAACGCATGAATACGGACATTCGTCGTGCAATCTTTGTGACCACCATGTCTGCTTCAGACTACCATGATGCTTACCTTCGGCTTATGAAACTTAAGTTAAAACGAGTCCAGGAGCTTGAGATACCGAAAGTTCTCATTCACTGTTCTGGGGCTGAGAAGAATTACAATCCATATTATACTCTAATAGCCAAAAAGCTTTGCGGCGATAGAAGAATTAAAATGGCATTTCAATTTAGTCTGTGGGATCTCTTTAAGAGGATGGGCGAAACTGAGGATGAGGAGGATATTGGAGAGGATGAGGAGGAGGCTTTGGACACAAGGTGTCTTGTCAATCTGGCCAAGATGTTCGGTAACTTGATTGCCGACGGTGGATTGGGAATCAATGTGCTCAAAAATCTTAATTTGAGCTACTTGCAACCCAAGACAAAAACTTTCATTGAAGTCTTGCTCATCACAATTCTTCTTCAGTCACAAAGGCAGTCGGAAACCAAGAGGGACGAGCAAGCGATTACAGGTCTCATTGCGAAAGCCAAAGATACACCTCAAATGGTCAGGGGGTTGCAATACTTTTTGAAAAAGGTGGTGGGAAAGACTGATATAGCAGGAGGGAGGATGGAGAAAGATACTGTGAAATGGGCTTGTAAGATCGCGTCAAAAAGCCTAGAGAGTTTGGAGACTTGATTCTCTCGCTCTAGAGTATAGGATAATTGAACTAAACCCTTGGGAATATATTTGATGCCTGAGGTACTAAGCCCCTTTTAACTCAACATCATCCGTCTCTTCTTTCCAACTCTCCACTTTATTCTCCCTCTCAGTTCATAGAATTTTCAATGGGTGCTATTACCAGTCATTCAAGTAAGTGATTCTGTATATTATGTTCAAGAGTTTATTTCAAATAAGTCACGTTTTTGCACTGCTTTATTTGTGGCAATTGTTTGAAGTTGTTTTCCTCTCTTGTGCAACCTCACTCAAAGTTTGTCTGTAATACCATATCTACCAATTCGATGCAGTAGATATGATAGTATCGGGCTCCTTTGTAGTGACTGGACCGTGGAAGTGCCGCTGGAAACAACAGTTTTTTTATGCCACGTTTATCAAGACCTGACGATCTTCGGCTGTCCATCTCGATTCACAAATAGTGGCTCATATAGAAGACTCGTCCACCCGGTGTTTCTTCGTATTTACACCTAGGGCTTTGAGGCTGGCCTAACTTGGTCATGGGGACAATTGCGGATACTCTTGGCCATAGGGTTAGATTGACAATAATGCACCCTTCCCCATTATCTCTCCAAATATGATATATCGGACCACTTTGTGCTGGTAGGAATCGGCCTCGGTATTTCAGGCTCGTCGCCTTCGGACCTGCTTGCGGTTCGATCTTGACCGCCTTTTCTAAGCAAACTCTGGGTACTCGGCGGAGCTGTTTGCCTCCTAACCACTATACACCATACGAGATTGTCGTTAGCCATACAAATTCGTCAAAAGACCCGCTTGCTACACCAGAAAGAAAGCTACGGTGCACTAAGAATCACTAAGAATAATTACCTGTGTCTGCAGACAAGCACCCAGGAAGATGAGTGGATCTTGATTTGTACCACCATACCCACAATTGGTCGAGCCCTTCCTCGTAGACACCTCCGGAAATGATTTGATAGGGTCAAGGCTTTTGCAAAAGTCGAGATATGACAAGTCCACCTACAATATGGGGCTGACGCCGAGCCCCCCAACACTAGGCTCTTTGTCTATATATGGGCCTCTTTTGCTCACAAATTTCCTGTCTTTTGAAATCAAGAATACACCATCAGGGGCAATCTACAAGCCTACTTCTCGAAGGTCTCAATCATAAATAATACTTCAAAGTCAAGATGATGCGTGCAGGGCCATTAACACGTTTCGCACGCCACGGTGTTCCTGGCCTCAGAGCACCCTACGATCCCTTGGACAGAAACCATCGTGGTTATTGCAATAATCTCCGTCCTAGACAGTCCCGTAAACAACAACCCTTTTCTTTGTTTTGACTCCTTGGTTTTGCTGCGATGTGGTTTACGCTCTGCATTTCGTCTCTCTCTCGGCTCTTGCTCTTCACAAAAAGGCAGGGACTAATTCGCTGAAGGTTGCAGGTATGAGGGCAACTATTGTGATACCGACCCCTACACTGGCGAACATCTCTGTATCTGCAGGATCAGATCTCTCGAACAGGACTATCGAATGCAAGATATGGTCGGCGGTACTCTAGGTTGCGACTGTGAACATTGCATATTTGCTGACCTTGCATATGATGGCGGGTCATATGGAGGATATTCGTCGTAAGCTTTACGGTCTTTCCCTAACTGAGGAAATATTATTAACTTCCTGATCCCAATAGACGTCGAAGTCGAATGCTCTCCGATTATCCTTTTGGGGCTCGTAACCGCTCTTACTCCAATCCGATGCCCTTTCCAAGATATCCCAACTATAGGGGAATGAACTATTATTAAGTCCCGCTTAGCGAACGTATATCTGCCGAGGAGTGGTTGATGCTCAAGACACATCAAGCGGCAGTCAAGTAGAAATCGGATCTTGACAATGAACAATAGAAGGTATGCTGATTTCAAGTAATCTTTTGAACATTGCTAAATATCCTAGATATAGCTTGTGGTGAATAATAAACTCAAATTTTAGATTTCATAGTGTCCTAGTTTCAGGTGGACGTTGGAGGATATTTTGGGCGTATTGCTTTAAAGCGTTGATTTGAGAAAGAATTTACATGTTTGCCTTGGGTTCAGTTTCTGCTTCTGAATGATTTAATGCTTTCTTACATATATTAAATCTTATAATGGAATTGAGATAACACTTCTAATTTGGGCCCCAATTTCATTTTATTGTACAAACAAGTCAGATCTATCATTACGATAGTTGCTTAATAGTGTATAGCTTTTCCATAAGTCGCCATCGCAGCCTCCTTGAAAGCCTCCGCCAATGTCGGATGGGCGTGACTCGTCCGACCAATGTCTTCGCTAGATGCACCATATTCGATTGCCAAAGTTCCCTCTGCAATCATCTCGCCTGCATTTGGTCCAATGATGTGGATGCCGAGGATCCGGTCTGTCTTGGCGTCTGCGATCATCTTGACAAAACCTTCCGTGTCTAGGTTTGTCTTCGCTCTCGAGTTGGCGGAGAAGGGGAATGTTCCGATCTTATATTCTACCCCTGACGCTTTTACTTCCTGCTCGTTTTGGCCTACCCAAGCGACCTCTGGATGGGTGTACATGACTGATGGGATAGCACCGTAGTTGACGTGACCATGTCCCTTCTTGATGTACTCAACGACAGCCACACCTTCCTCCTCAGCCTTGTGGGCAAGCATAGGTCCGAATGTGCAGTCACCAACAACTCGGATATGAGGGATCTTCGTGCGATATTCTTGGTCAATAACCAGTCTTCCCTTCTCATCTGTCTCCAACCCAATATTCTCTAGTCCGAGACCAGATGTATATGGGCGTCGTCCAATGGCGACAAGCACGACGTCAGCATCCAACTATACGGAATCAGTTTGCGCAATGACTCACAAGCTTCACTTTGCTTACCGTTTCTTGCTTGCCGCCCTTCGCCGCCTCAACTTCGAGCTTGATCTTCTCTCCACTAGCATCACCTCCAAGAACCTTAGTATTGAGTTTAAAATCAATACCTTGCTTCTTGAGTATCTTTTGGGCAGCCTTTGCAACCTCAGCATCCATACCCGGACCTCCAATTTGGCCCAGGAACTCCACAACAGTGACCTTCGTTCCCAACCTTGACCAGACAGATCCCATCTCCAAGCCAATGATACCACCGCCAATAACAACCATACTTTCTGGTACTTTGTCTAATGCAATAGCGCCAGTACTTGTGATGATTCTCTTTTCGTCGATTTCGAGTCCAGGGAATGGTGTGGCCTCACTCCCAGTGGCAATGATGATGTTTTTCCCAGTGACAGTCGTCTCTCCACCTTCAGTAAGGTTCACCTTGATGTCGTGCTCTCCGGCGAAAGCTGCTGTGCCCTTGATGTACTCAACATTGTTTTTTTTGAACAAAAATTCGACACCCTTCGTCAATCCCGAAACCGCGGTATCTTTTGATTTCATCATCTGGGCCAAATTGAGTTTGACATCGCCGACTTCGATACCTCGCGCCTTGGTGTCGTGGAGAATCTGGTGATAAAGATGCGAGTTGTTGAGGAGAGCTTTTGAAGGAATACAGCCGACATTCAAGCAAGTACCGCCGAGAGTTCCACGTTTCTCGATACATGTAACCTTCAGGCCCTCTTGGCCAGCTTTGATGGCTGCAACATATCCGGCAACACCGCCTCCGATAACAACCAAGTCCTTCTCTTCTGCAGTCTATCAGCGATACGCTTATCACAGCTAAAGTATGAACTACTGACCAGCTTCAGTGGCGTACGAGCGTCTCGATAATCTCGTAAAAGCTGCAGTAGGAAGGCTAAAGCACTGTTAGTTTCTCGGATTGAGGCATTGAGCAGTAAGAACATGACGTACGAGGATCGCGGTCTAAAAACTGATCTTGAAGCCCCACTGGGCAATAATAAGCTCCGAAGCATTTTGGTGGAAAGAGTGTTGGTTGTTGGAAAAGAACTTCTGAGGCGGAAATATTTTGAAAACGGGAGCTGACGGGACCTACGCATTTCGGCTTAGTCACGGCCTAAGGTTAGATACTTGTACTGAAGAAGTTGTGGTTAACAATAGTAAACTAATTTTCAATTACGTGCAGGTAATGATTTACAAAACTTAGACTCTCGATCTAATAATGATCCGAAGCCATCTCAGACATTTCTTATCGATCTTTCAATTTAAAACTATGATACTTATATGATCTATTTTTTTATTTCACGTGTCAATATCAACGTTCTAGCTATGACTAAGCAAAACGGCGGTGCTGGTGAGCAAAACCAATTCTCCCCCTTCAAAACAATGACATACCACATTCTTCTGCCCTTGTAAGTTGAACTGTGAACTGTGAATTCCAAAGCTGTCCCATTATCCAATGGCTATCAACACCCCTTCACCCTCCCCAAACATGGGACGTACTTTACCCCTCCTCTCTCGAAGGCGGATTGAAGGTCTCATCTCAAGTGGACGATCTATTATCATTGTTGATCAATGGGTACTGAAGGTGGACCCATGGCTGAAGTACCACCCTGGTGGAGACAAAGCCATTATGCACATGGTGGGCAGAGATGCTACAGATGAAGTAAATGCGTAAATATACCCTCGTTTCACTTGAGTCCCATTGCTCTTACTGATGCACCAATCTGCAGGCTTCATTCAAGAGAGGCAAGGAAACAAATGGAGAAATATCGAATTGGGCGTATCGAAGGACGTTGGGCGAATTTTACTCCCCCAATCCAAGGAGGGGTATTTCGACCTTACACAGAAAGCTCCCAAGAGGAAGAGGTCGACGTATCTGAAACAGGTTCTGACATCTCGAGAGCGCCGTCACCAGTATTTGATGTAGAAGATTCACATATTCGCAAACGAATTTATGACAATGAGCTCATATCATCAGCTTCTTCTGCCTCGTCTGTAATGGAAACAGACTCTGAGAATGACATATCCTACTTTGTAGCCGAGACGAAGAAGCAGATAGATCTTGATATCGCTAAATATCCACCCCTAGATCTAGCTACACAGGACGAGGTCATTCAGAAGTACCGCCTTCTCCACGAAAGAGTGCGTGAAGAAGGACTTTTCGACTGCAACTATATTGCGTACGCTATTGAGGGCAGCCGCTATGCTTTCTTATTTTTCATGATGCTTCTATTCTTGCGGGTAGGGTGGTATGGTACAAGTGGGCTATTTCTAGGGTGCTTGTGGCATCAACTGGTATTTACTGTCCACGACGCTGGCCACATGGCCATTACACACAACTTCACTATTGATACCCTCATTGGAATCACCATTGCGGACTTTATTGGAGGATTGTCAATTGGGTGGTGGAAGAGAAATCACAACGTTCATCATATTGTCACAAACTCCCCGGAGCATGATCCTGACATTGAGCACATACCTTTTTTTTGCCGTCTCTCACAGATTCCTTGAGTCTCTTACTTCATCATTTTACGACCGTGTCATGACCTATGACTCCTTTGCCAAGTTCTTGATACCATATCAGGCTTATCTGTATTATCCAGTCCTCACATTTGGACGGTTCAATCTGTATCGTCTGTCATGGGAATACCTAATTCGTGGTTTGGGACCCAAGAAGGGGCCTGCCTGGTGGCATCGATGGTTGGAGATTATTGGACAGGTTTTCTTCTGGACCTGGTTCGGTTACGGCATCTTATACAAAACCATTCCCACGGCTTGGGGACGCTTCTCATTTGTTATGATCAGCCATATGATCACCATGCCTCTCCATCTTCAGATAACGCTTTCCCATTTCGCTATGAGTACATCTGAATTAGGACCTATTGAGTCTTTTCCACAAAAAATGCTGCGGACTACTATGGATGTTGACTGCCCGCAATGGCTTGATTTCTTCCACGGTGGCTTACAATTTCAAGCAATCCACCATCTCTTTCCTAGAATGCCGAGACACAATTTCCGTCGAGCTCAGAAACTCGTGCAGGAGTTCTGTTCCGATGTCGGCATACCATATGCACTTTATGGGTTTGTGGATGGGAATAAGGAGGTCATTAGTAAACTTGGAGAGGTAGGAAGGCAAGCGGCAATCCTTGCCAAGTGTCAGAAGGCTGCTGCGGGTGAAATTATTCATGGTCACTGATCACAATCCTGTGTTACGTAGTCGTTTGTCATTGACGTTGAAGTTGGTTATTGTTAAGGCATCGATGTTGTCCCCATAAGATTACTTATCCAAAACTAGAATTGGCGGACCAGTGGCTATCGTTCCCGCTAATCTACAGAAATTATATTCAAAATTCTCTCTGCCTTGATGTGATGGAAATATCCCAGCTGATTCGGGAAATGTACGCAGCCGTCGGCTCAGATTCTGAAACGTCGTCTAAGGACCTGCAGTGTTCAAGTGAACCTGGAAACCCTTCAAGAAACAGAGAATATATATATCTGCAAAAGCAAGCCACTAGTATTCCCCAATGGCTTTTAGCGGTACCCAAAAAGAAAGTGATCGACAATCACCGACTATTGTTTTCTTTGAAAATTCAGGTCCTTGTAACTTACACACCTATCAGATTGGAATAGGGCCCTGTTAAGATACAATATGTGGCTTGATTCCATCGGACAACTCTCGCTGTTACTTGCATGCTCAAATAGCAAACTGGGTTCTGAAAGTAGTGCTTTCTGGAGTAGAACCCGCACTATGTTGGTGAGATAAGATATCCCGACACCTTGTCATAGCAATTGCTTTTGCTTTTGCGGCTGATGCAATGCATACTTTGTGCATGCTATTTCTATCACGTATCACATTATGATCATCGGACTAGCATGTTGAGGAAATTCGACTAGAAAAAGCAACGATGGCCATTTAGCATTGTAGCAACGACGGCCAAATATATAAAGCTGTAAGATCTTTCCTCAGAAATTATTCTCTTGAGATCAACAACTCATCACCATTCCTACCTCAAAACAACCCATTACCACAGCCTAACGCTATACCTGCTTTTGTCCACATCACCACTTGATCGACCATCCAGAATATTATTGGGGACATTTCAACATGACACCAAGATTGCATGATGATAAATCTGCTGAGCGGATCTGGAAGGCCAAACCTGGTGTAGGTTTCTTAACCACATCGGCTTCTACGTTTCCAAAAAGCTGACTTTAAATGTTCAAGTCGCACCAAGCGAAAGCGGCCAAAAAGGCAGCCCAAAAGAACAAGGAGAATGGTAGTGGAAATGGATGCAACGATCAAAACCCTGAGCAGAGCAATAGCAGCGGCAGCGGAAATGGAGGTGGAGGAAGCAATGAAGAAGGGCAAGCAGAAGCGACCCAGACTTAGAAGTCGGCAGGCGCGTCACCTTGGAGACCGTTGGGTCAGGGGGAGATCTTCTGCAGCTACGCGGCTTCGGTAGGGGTGACGGACTCGGGAATCAAAATACGAGATATCACAACACGCTAAGGATAAACCACGCTCTCAATAGTGCCCAAATTGAAGACTTGCTTTGGACCTGGTCCTCAAATATGAGTGCGTGGTGCGTGCGCTGGCCTACCAACCATTTGACTTTGCGGCAGGTGAAGCACGTCTTTATGTCACAGTCTTTATTAGTACTTTAAATGGAAACGTGTTGAATATGATTTACGAAAGACATTTAACCCAATCAAATCAGCAAGGACATTTAACTAAGCTAGAGCATATATGGAATAGCTGCCACCTTTACATATCTGTAAAGAGAGCCAGGAGGCTGCTCTTAATAAGACTTGTCTCCTTCTTATACTATAATAGAAAGGATTGAATATGTACATAGGGGTACACCGGCATCTCATCTTGCATCTACGTACTAGTATGGGTACGACACCAATCGGCGCCCTTGGCATTTTGTGCCTTAATGCCTTAGGTCTCCCATAAACAAAGCAATGTTGCCAACCATATTTATGTGTTTGCCCCTATGAAGTAATCAACCTTCGAGATGGATCAGAGCGTCCAGCGTGCCTTGAACGATAAGCTATATGACAAGAGGAAAGTGGGGGCGCTTGAGTAGAAATCCCTTCCCTTCCCTTCCCTTCCCTTCCTCCCTCCCCTCTTCTCTCAAGGATACAACGTCAAGCTTACCTTTGCGTCCAGTCTGGAGCGTGTTATTCGGGATCTGGCTGCGGGCAAGGACTTTGATCGCATCAAGAAAATCATCCAGCAGTTATGTAACGATTATGCCTATGCCGTTCACCAACCACATGCTCGAAATGGAGGCCTGATTGGCCTTGCGGCCGCCGCAATTGCACTGGGTCCGGTATGTGGGCTTTCCCTCATATTCGGCATATTTCTCATGCTCCGTACTAAACCACTTTATAGAATGTAGCTCGCTATTTGGACGACATCGTGCCTCCTGTGCTTGCTTGCTTCACAGACCAAGATGCCCGTGTTCGCTACTATGCCTGTGAAAGCATGTACAACATTGCTAAGGTGGCAAAGGGCGAAGTCTTACCATATTTCAATGAGATCTTTGATGCATTATGCAAGGTCATTCTTCCATCTGGCCTCTAGTTCCGGTTGCTAATGAGTCATTAGCTGGGTGCTGACTCGGAACTTTCTGTCAAAAATGGTGCGGAACTTCTGGATCGCTTGATTAAAGACATCGTATCTGAGTCTGCTGCTACGTATATTTCCATGCTTCATACCTCTGAAGAGGCGATCGTGGACATTGACAAGGAAGATGAATCTATAGATTTACCACCCGCCTTCTCGCTTGCCAAATTCATTCCTCTTCTCAAGGAACGCATCCATGTCATCAATCCGTTCACTCGTACATTCTTGGTAGGCTGGATTACCCTCCTTGATTCTATCCCTGATTTAGAGCTGGTTTCGTATCTGCCGGAGTTCCTCGGCGGCCTCTTTAATTTCCTTAGTGATCCAAACCGAGATGTTCATGTTGCGACCCAAGTGGCACTCGAAAGGTTTCTCAATGAGATCAAGCGAATCTCGCGGATTAAGAAGGGAATCGAAGAAAGTCGAAAATCTCGCAGTGACGGGAAACGAAAGCGATCAGGTTCTATGGACAGCGATGCTTCCGTGGCGCTTGAAGGCGCAGATGGCGATTCAGCGACAGCCCCTGATGAGAAAGATGTAAGCAGTGATGATGATTGGGTACCCGGGCAAGATGTTCAGGTCAACCACAAAGATATTCTTGAGATACTAACGGCGAATCTGGATTCTCCCCTGGGTAATTCATCCCGTGCCTGTATTGTTAATGTTACTGATGATTCACAGAGGAAGATAGCTTGCTTGAGTCACTGCGATGGATTGTCGACTTCCTCGATATATGTCCTGAAGAAGTCCTACCATTTGCTCCAAAAATCCTAGCACATCTACTCCCCGCCATGGCAAGCGGTATGGAGACTATTCGGCAAGCTGCTGCACGAGTGAATACAGCTTTGATGGATTATGTAGTTTCACTCTCAGATGAAGCGGCTCCTTCGGAAAATACGTTTTCTGGCCCATCACGAACCCCTACCTCGGTAGTGAAGGAGAATTCCAATGAGCGAAGGGACTCTTCCAGTAATAATCGGGGTGGTTCAATTTCCGGATCTCGAGAGCTGGAAAAAAGAGAATCCGAGGTCCAGACACCTCCTCCGCCGTATAACAAAACCCCAGCACCTTCGCCACCACCACCCCCGCAAGTAGATCTCGATTATGCTGCTGCTGTTAATTCTCTCACCTTACTCTTCTTGAATGACCACGAAGCGACCCGAGTTGCCGCACTTACATGGCTGCTTATGTTGCATAGAAAGGCCCCTCGGAAGGTCCTTGCATTCAATGATGGAACTTTTCCTGCCCTTCTGAAGACACTATCTGATCCCGCCGAAGCAGTTGTTACCAGAGACCTCCAACTCCTTTCCCAAATATCGAGAAATAGTGAGGATGACTACTTTACTTCATTCATGGTAAATCTCCTCCAATTGTTCTCCACCGATAGGAAGCTCCTTGAAACACGAGGAAATTTGATTATTCGACAACTCTGCGTAAGCCTTAGTGCTGAACGTATCTATCGCACGCTTGCGGACTGTATTGAGAAAGAAGAGGATGTGGAATTTGCGAGCATCATGGTACAAAACCTTAACAATAATCTTATCACCGCTCCCGAACTATCCGAGCTTCGCAAAAGGCTTCGTAATTTAGAAACCAAGGTTTTTCATAATGAATCCGATCCTTACCATTAGGACTGACACTACATAGGATGGCCAAACATTTTTTGTCGCCCTTTTTAGGTCTTGGTGTTACAATGCCGTCGCCACGTTTTCACTCTGTCTGCTGGCCCAAGCTTATGAGCAAGCATATAACCTCCTCCAAATATTGTAAGCCCTCCGATCTCCACATCGAGAATATGCTAATTGTGACAGTGCTGAACTAGAGATGACTGTCAACATGCTGATACAGATCGATAAATTGGTTCAATTACTAGAATCCCCCGTATTTACTTGTATGGCCAGGTATTCTATGCCTAAGCTCGCTAATGTCTTACAGACCTTCGTCTTCAGTTATTGGAACCCGAAAAACACCCCCATCTCTATAAGTGTCTCTATGGGCTCCTCATGCTACTACCTCAATCATCTGCATTTGCAGCGCTAAAAAACAGATTAAACAGTGTGAGTGCCATAGGCTATCTGCACATCGCACCTCGATCGTACGTATTTCAGTCTCGTAACAGTGTGGCGGAGGCGCTTTCTACCTTACAATTTCATCAACGTCAGAAGAGTAACTCTGAAACTCATGCTTCATCGTTTAGCGCTCCGGCCAGTGCTGGTCCATCAAACTACGACAGATCAAACAGACTGAAAGGGAGGGACGAAGGTGGTATCCGCTGGGTAGAACTTCTAGAAAAGTTTCGGAGCGTCCAAGAAAAAGCAAGAAGGACACAGCGTCCTGGGGGAGACCTTGATGATGGATTGGGATTGACCGACGCAAGGGTAGGGGATGGACTGGATGCAAGAGCATTCAAGGATTTGGCTCGTTTGCAAGGACCACCTTTGCCTTCAAAGGAAATTACGATGCCGCCAGCTGGATCTCAAGCACAAGGAAATAAGTCAAAATCGAGTTTGGGGAAATTTGGACGATTGGGAGGCGCTGTATCCGGGTCCCGACCAAAGCGATGACAATAGATATACACGTATCAATTCTAAATATGAGCTCATTGTTTTGAGGCTATGTTACGACCTTGTCTTCTTCGGGCTCTCCCTTTCTACCAATCCTTCAAATAAGCCATCTCTCTCACGTGTTAGATTGTGTAGTTCAAGCCTTAAACTCTCCAGCTCCAATCTAGCCAAGTCAGTATCCTGTGGAAGACCATGATATTTCTTGACATGTGCTTCTAGATCCTTCGTGACCATCATTAGCTCCCTATACTGGTCTTCCTCGGCCTTGATGTCCTGTATTGTAACATTTCTTCCCGACATGCTTGATAATGAAACAACGCGATCTTGGAGCTCGGACAATTTGGCAACCAAAGCCTTGCTCTTGCGTTGATAATCAACAGTCTGCTTCCCAAGCTTAGGCTCTGCCTGATACGCATCGCTGCGGAGCTCTTTCATCAGTGCATTGATCCGATCAAGTTCGGTGTCCAGATGCTTCTGTAGAATTTCAACGCGGTCTCTAGCTTGATCGAGATCATAGGCTGTAACTTGCAGATGGATTATCGTGCGCGCAAGGTTCTCGGGTTCGGGGACCGGCTGGTTGAGAGCAACACTGAATGAGGACAACGCGTCAAGACTTGCATGTCCCTCCTGGGTCAAGGAAGCTTCCATACTGTCTAAGAGCTGCTCGTTTTTTGAGTTTGACTCTTCCTTGGCCTGTAAATTAAGCAGAACTTTGGCTTCAACCCTTGCCAGTAGCTCACGTTCTTCATCGGCGCTCTCATTCACGGCAGCCAGCGCAAGGAGAGCCTTGAGAGTGTCGCTGTTGCGTTCGAAGGCTGGAGGTGTTTTGCCATTGAATTTGGCCGACAGCCAATTGTCGACGTAATTCCAGTCTTTCGCGGCTGCAAGTTGCTGCCGAGCAAGGGAGGGCGAGAAGATGGCTGCGGGAGACGAGAGGTGGGACATTTGATTCTTGGATAGGGTATGTACAGGTACTTGTAGGTATAAAATTTCATTGTTTACAACATCACATGATCGGGTGAAATTCATACATTGCACTTCACGTGCCGAACAAGGCTGAGACCAAAGGTACGCAGGCTGGACTAGACTAAATCTGTCCTGAACTTAAACATATGCATGAGGCCACTTGTTCCAAATAAGGCGGGATTCTTGAAAGACCACCAACGCTCACTACACACATGGCTCTCCTTTCTCCTTGATTAGAAATAGAAATCCTGGATGCTGGTCCCGATGATTGTTAATCTTTCCGTCCTGGCCTTTGCCGCCACTCTGCTCTCTTCGAATTCCCTAATACTTGTTCTTGCGCTTTCGCCTGCAGACATTCCATCTGACACCCCGATATCCTCCCTCCTAGCCTCTGCAAATACTCATCTGGCCAAGGGCGAGACAAATGATGCCTTGACCTACTACGATATTGCAATTTCTCGCGATCCGCAGAACTACCTGAGCCATTTCAGGCGCGGGGCCGCGTACCTGTCCTTGGGGAGAACCGCTCAAGCTATTCAAGATTTCGACAAGGTCCTCTCCATCAAACCTGGCCATGAACAAGCTCTATTACAACGAGCAAAAATAAGGGCTAAGAATGGCGAATGGGATGCGGCAAAGACGGACTTTCTCGCTCACGGCAATGCTTCAGATGATCTCGTGGACTTAGGTGAAGCACAAGGTGCAGCTGTTCTAGCAGCTGATGCGGAGAAGAGCGGCAATTGGGAAGAATGCGTTAGCCAAGCAGGCACAGCCATATTGGTAGCAAGTAAAATGCTGTCACTACGCAAAACAAGAGCGCATTGTCGATTTGAAAGAGGCGAGGTTCAGGAAGGCATGAGCGATTTGAAGCACATCCTACAAATGCAGCCAGGATCCACTGATCCCCATATGCAAATCTCGGCCATCACCTTCTACGCATTAGGTGATTTGGAGCATGGAATGGACCAACTGCGAAAATGTTTGCACTCGGATCCAGATTCGAAGAGCTGTAAGAAGCTCTATAGGAGGCAGAAGACGCTCGACAAGCAATTAGCACAAGTCAACAAACTCTTCGAAAAGCATCAATACTCTAATGGTATCAAGCTGTTGATCCCATCAAACGATGATCTAGGTCTGATCCAGGATCTGAAAGACGATGTCAAAGAGTTGCGAGAAGCTGGCACAATCCCAGAGCATGCACCAAATGATCTTGTTGCCCGTGTAGTGGAATTGGCTTGTCAGGGTTATCACGAGGTATGGATAATTCGTTCGAGTATCTCATCACTACTGACATTGATAGATGAAAAATTACAAAAAGGAGGCGCCATACTGTGCAGAGGCATTATCCTCTAATGAAAATTCACTCTATGGTCTGATGTCAAAGGCACGTTCGCATATGGATGCCGAAAATTATGAAGCTGCGATATCAGCTTTAGAAACGGCCAAAGAACACCATCCTCAGGAACAGCAGCTTAATTCTTTGTTACAAAATGCCAGAGTGGAACTCAAACGCAGCAAGACAAAGGATTACTACAAGGTCCTTGGTGTATCTCGTGATGCAGATGAGCTACAGATCAAAGCTGCGTATCGAAGGATGACGAAGGCCAATCATCCAGATAAGGCTCACAAGCTTGGTATCACTAAAGAAGAAGCAGAGAAGAAGATGGCGGCTGTCAACGAGGCCTACGAGGTGCTTGGAGATGAAGAGCTGCGGAGACGTTTTGATCAGGGAGACGATCCAAATGATCACGAGCAGCAGCGTCAAAATCCATTTCAAGGATCCCCATTCGGAGGTGGCAATCCTTTCCAACATCACCATGGGGGCGGGCAGCAATTCCAATTTAAATTCCAGCAAGGGGGCGGCTTTAACTTTTAAAAGCAAGAGGTTTGAGACGGAGTTATGGTTTTGAAATAACGTTGACGGCGATTCAACCCTTCTTAGAGCAAAAGAAGTTATAAATTTACTCTCATGTAACGATATGTATATGTGATTATTCATTTTTCAATTTAAGGTTCAAATTTGCAGTACTGTAGCACACCGATTATATTGGTGCCATATCCATTAAAATATTATACCCATCTCTCATTATCTAGGAGGCAATTCGGACAATAAAAAGGTTTCTATGTCTTTCTCCATTCCGGAGAAAATAAACTCTCATCTTACCATCCTAAACTATAGCCTAGTCAATGGTAATGTAGAGGTTAATGTTTGTTTATTTCTTCTCATTTATGATTGCCTGAATTGTGACCCAGACGATAGAACGTAGCCCTAGCTTCTTTCAGCGCCAATTTCCAAAAATCTTTTTCTTCGCTATTTGATGTCTTGATAGGGGTCTTGTGTCGTCTCTTCCAATATCTATCGTGATAGGAATCTCCTATTGTCTATCCTATGCCTATGTCTCCTTTTCTTTCCAGAACTCTCCGACACAGACAGATCTAGATATGAGAATTTTCTGAATTGCTACCGCAGAGTCTGCATGAAGCTCCTTTATTTCCTCATCTTTATATATGTCATCTCCCTCCAACCTTGTTCCATTGCACCACCAGCGCACTTATTTTGTGAAGATATCAAGATGGAGAACTGAAAAGCATTATGTCATGCAGTTTGAACCTCGGAAACGTGAAGCGAATTGCGGAGGTGACGTCAAGGAATTTACTGTGATCAACTATAAAAATAAGTTTATAAATATACATATATTTAATTTATATACTTTTGATAAAACAATAATAATAATAGTTCTATCATTTCTCAACTATTTTATTAGTAGCTACTTTTGTTGTATTAAGACTATAAACATTAAACAAAAAAGTTTATTACAAATATATAACAACATTTCCGTAAAACGGGGCTGAATTTCCCTTTTCTGCAGCCTCGTAGGTAATTCAGCCAATAACAACATCTCATCATCTGCATCTGGTGCGTAGGACTTCAAAACTCTCCAGATCGGACGATAAAACAAACCCCGATTCCTGTCCTTCATAACAACATATTGCTTACTTTGTTCCCTTCGTAATGCACCTACGGGAGTACTATATTTGCCAGTCGCATAATCTTCGTTCTCTTCATCACCCAAAATGGACGAATTCGTGTCCTATTCTCTAGATAATGAGCATCAATTCTGGGCTGGTATCTGCGCCAAAGCATCCCTTGAAGAAAAAGAGCAATTCTAACTGCTCTTGTGTCTCACAGAACTGGACGAAATTCTCTCCGCGAATTGTCTGTCCCACCAGTTGATTGATAATGCCTTGCGATCCTATCTACACTTCACAACGAACTTTAAAGACGACTACCTGCAATCGGAATACGAAGTTGCTCAGTGCTCACAGAAGCTCTTGCAGAGCGATCTCTTCAGGGGAAACAAGGAATATGTGAGGATACAGATTGTTTACAGTCTTCTGCAGGAGGATGAGCCGGCAACATTGCATATCATAGCAAGTTTCCTCCTCTTCGACGGCCGGGACAATGAAGCTACTTTTGAGATGATGAATAACGAGGGCTGTTTTACAAGGCTACTGGAATTAATAAAGAACGGCAAGAGGGACGGCTCACGCTTGCACAGGCTGCTGCTAGAACTCTTGTATGAAATGTCCCGAATGCAGCGACTGAGTGCGGAGGATCTGGGACAAGTGGACGATGCATTTATCACATATCTCTTCCAAATAATCGAAGAGCTATCTGATGATGTTGATGACCCTTACCATTACCCAGTAATCCGAGTCTTAGTGAGTACGATTCCGATATACCTTCCCACACCTTCTAATTGCTTTCCCAGCTTGTCTTAAATGAGCAATACATGGTTGCATCCACAACAGCTCCTTTATCCTCCGATTCGACATCGTCTTCAATGACGAACCGTGTTATCAAGCTGCTTAGTCTCCACGGATCCTCTTACATGACCTTTGGAGAAAACATAATACTACTTCTTAATCGCGAAACAGAGACTTCACTACAACTCCTCATCCTCAAACTTCTCTATCTCCTATTCACAACCCGTGCGACCCATGAATACTTCTATACTAACGATCTCCGTGTCCTCCTGGATGTTATAATACGAAACCTTCTCGACCTTCCCAATGAGCTGGTCGCACTTCGTCATACCTATCTTCGTGTTTTATACCCTTTACTTGCACATACTCAATTAAACTATCCTCCACATTATAAACGAGATGAGATAGTGAAAGTCCTGAGTATCCTTGGTGGCTCAGCAAACGCTCACTGGGAACCAGCGGATGAAACCACCGTCCGGCTGGTGGAACGTGTTGCAAAAGTGCCTTGGCTCCGTGAGGAAGATATTAGTGAGGGCGAAGTAGCACGAAAACTTCTTGGAATCAGTCTTTCACCTACCCTGACCGCAAGTACTATTAGTGTAGTTGACGTGGCTGCTGTGATGGAGAAACCTGGAGTACAGACACCAAGTCGAAAGTCAGATGTAGGTACCACTTCACCGGATTCTGAGGATGGATCCTTGGATGTAGGCACAGGATTATCTGAGGAGATGTTGGGGAGAAGGAGACATCCCCCTCCTATTCCGCCAACTTTACAAGTCAATGGTCTAGTACAAAAAAAAATTGCCTCCTAAGACACCACCAAGACGAAGAACCAGACTTAAGACAATGGCCTCTTCTACGAACTTAGGGGATAACGATACAGGATGAGAAGGCAAAGAGGCGAGCGGTGGTATGCATTTCCAGAGAGCGATGGCGTCTGGCCCAGTGATTAAGATCGGCGTTACACCAGTGGTACCTGTTCTTTCGGTCAACGATATAATAAGGGTTGAAATATGATGGTCCTAAACCCTCTCGACATTTACGATCATGACATAGGAGTAAATAGAATATAATATTTTTGACCGAATTTTCAAAACTACTACCAGTGAATGGAAGGAATCCTTGTAATATCCCTTGAGATCTTATCCGCCCAATGTCTCAATTTAATGCCAGGCAATGAACCAACCGTTCGGCGTGATAGAGGATGCACCCTTTGACTACAACTAGCAGCAGTACAGCGCAAGCATATAGTTTCCAAATTTCTGTAAACTCAGTTACTAATCCGAATGGTCCTTTTAATTTACAATTCAATAGTCTCCTAAGGTATTCTTCGTATAGATAGAATGCGCTGAACCAACCAACCTTCTAGCCATTGCTCCACCGTAACAGGGATTATCGTCCAAAATACCACACATACACAGGGTATGTCTCTCCGACTCCCTCCATATGTATTCAACTATTGTTTATCTATTTATTCTCAGTATTAGGTCTTGGAAATTCACCTGGTACATGTAACTGACTAACGGACTGCACGCTCGTATGATTTTGGCCTGCTGCAAGTGATGGCCTTGCAATATCCTTGACCAGAGGATCCAGGGCTTCTTTGATAGGATGTGGATTTTCTGCTTGTGATTCCACCCTGTGAGGTGACCCACTGCTTCGTCCTCCCGACATGAATTTTGCATTACTTTCTGGGGTATCTGGAGAAGCGATCAGAGCAGCCTCCAAAGCAGCCTGCTGTTCAGATTCGTGTTCGAAGGTATCCGGTGCGGCAACAGTAGTAGCATCAAATGCAGCTTGATCATTGTGCTGTTGAAGAACCGCCGAAGTCTTGGCAATCTCCTCATCTTCAGGTAGTAAATTTTGTACTTCAGATCCTATAATTCCTGCGCTAGCAATGCCAAGGCCAGCCGTTGCAAGAACCGGAGCAGAGGTAGGGACACTATCAGTTTGAGAAATACCAGGTGTCTCTATTGGTTGGTATGTGTAAGGATTGACGCCATCTTCGTTTGCACGTTGAACCAGCATCTCAGCGTGTGATAGAGACGTGGTATCTTGGCCGTAGCCGTGACCCACTCCACTGTCAGGCATAGCACCTATGGTTATATCTCGATCTTGGGCATCTCCGAAACCGGAACTTCCACTAGATGGCGAAAGAGGCGCTTGTAAGCCGCGTTGTTTATTGACTTGAATATCAGATGGAAATCGCCCACCTGGTTGTGGACGTCTTTGCAATACATCTTGCTTCGGTCCCTGGGCCACAACAGCGGAAGCCGTAGTAGAAAATGGTTCCTCATCTTCTTCATCCATTACACCGTCGCTGCTAATGGATGGTGCTTTCTGGGACGATCCACTTAAGGTACGAGCATGTTGACGTACGAAAGCATTGCGCTCCTGTGGTGACTTTTCTGTCAATATCTTAATGTCTTCGTACCCTACATGTAGTTAGAGAGCCATTGTTCAATAATACTGGAGTACTCACAAGCCATCATAGTTTCATAACTTTCTGCTCTAAAAACCCATGAGTGGCCCCTATGGATACCACCGCTCTGTCTGCCTTTAAGCATGAATTTATTGGAAGATCCACCCTCGGTCGAGTGAGAACCAAGCTTCTGCTCTGGTAGATAAAGAGACATGATGGGGGCTTGACTCTTGTCCGCAGACTTAAATTCATGAAGGTGGGTCGGAGATAGGACATACCTATATTAAAATGTTAGTGTTCATACTCGTTCTTGGTATGTCATTTTCTCTTACCACCCGGCGCTGTACGACTTTAGGTATTTACTCTTTCGCTCTAAAAGTCCTGCCCGTACTTCTGAAGCCAACTCATTGTCTCTTCCGGGATAATGGATGTTTTGAGCCTGCCGAACCGGTATTCTTGGGTCAACAAAACTGTCATCATTTTCAACGAAGGCGTTCCATTCATGATCTTTGGGCATTGCAAGTGGACCTGTGCGAAGCTCATCCATTGCGGTATAGGCCACCTCAGTTTCACGCCTCAATATACCTACGTACGCATTGTAAGACTTCTGAATCTCACCAACAACGATTGCTTCCAATTCTCTACCAGAAGCTTCAAGGTTAAGGTAGGCCTAATGGGTCAGCGCTGAGGTAATAACAGGTCTAGGCACGAGTAGCTTACCTGGTGTAGGTAATTCTCCTCATCAATTTGCTTCTCAACTTGACGGTCCACGGCAAGTCTCAGTAGATATGGATCCTGCTTACCGGTCATCTGAGCCGGATCAACATCAGATTGTCCTAATCCATCCTGAAGATTGTTGACAGCCTTGCGAGTGTTCTCCATCTCCTTGTCGACCGAATTTTTGAAGTCGCCAGACAGATTCTTTATCTCCTTGATTTTCTGACTCAAATCACTACGAAGACCAACCAAGGCCAATATAACATCGTTTTCGATATCTTTGGATTTGTTTGATTCCGCAATAGAACTCTTGTGGTAGTTGCGCAGTATTTGGAGAGCGTCGTCGACACCACCAGACGACAAAAACACTGAGGGAGTGGTGGTATTATTGATTACGTTGGAGATCTTCAAAAGTGTTTTTGACCTATGATCGTATTGCGTTTGAAGCTCTCTAAAATATGCGATGAGATCTTTCAAGACTTTACGCCAAGCTTTCATCAAAAGACATACATTAGCTAATTGCCCCTAAAAACATAATACAGGGTTATCGCATACCTTGGAATCTGTTTGCAAGGATTTCGGTAGGATTCCCACTGGTGGGAACCGGCGAAAAGAAAGCACTGTGCATTTCGTCGACATCCCCAGCTGATTGAAGTGCCAAACTGCGGACACTGCCAGCTCTTGAGCTACGCCGACTGCTGCTACGCCTCAAGCTTCCTTTTTTCCGCAAAGAACCCTTTTTCTTCAGGGTATTCGACGCGATCAAGGTCTCACCCTGTGACATAACGGAATTGGAGCGATACATTGAACCGTCCATGATAGAACTTCCTCTCTGGACCTCCCACTCCTCGTTGAATTTGCTAGTATTCTGTTGCGCGGCAGATTGTGATAATAGTGACGACTCGATCGGATGGGCAGCTCCTGAACCAAAATCCGTAGTAAGGCTTGATGGTGGCAGATGTGATCGTGAGGTACTGCTTTGGCCGTAACCTCTTTCGAGTTGTGCCTGTGAAGGCGCAGGTACCGTAGTGTTTGGAAGGGAAGCCATGACAAAGAAGGAGTTAATGTGAATGTGTAGAGTAGTAGGTGCGATAGATGTCTCGTGAGAGGTAGTATTGGAAGTAGCCTAAGGGAGTCTAGTCATCAGTACCATGCAGGCCAACTCACTGTCGATAGAGATAATTCGAGTTCAGAATTGGATTATAGTACCGGTATTGTTTGTCGAAACAGGATGGGATTGAATCCAAGGAGTGAGGTTGTGTATGTGTTTACTACTTTGAAGAAGTGGTACGTGTATTATGCGGCCTGCATTCCCACTGTGCGTTCGAGAGGATTGATTGGGGTGCAAACAAGAGAGGTCTGCTACGTAAAAATGAAGATATAATTAATATCTTTATATGAGAATGACTTGGATGAAAGCAGGCTTCCCTGTCTTTCCTCTAGGGGGTGGGCTGATCGCAGCTTAATGACGTAGGCTCGGGATGGGATTGGAGAAGCACTAGTCCCAATGAAGAAATATAGAGTCTTCTATCTAGGGCACTCGTATGATATTATTACCGCACCAAACGATTCTATTGCTACTGTACGAGTACAATTGACTCTTGGTGCTCCCATGAAGTACTAGATTGCGTTGCCAAGCACAAGAATTGAACCAAATGAAGTCGAAGCTTTGCAGTTGGAAGACAGTGGCCCTTTATTTTCGCAGAACCTAGGCTACCCTTGCCCTTGCCCGCAATCAGTACCATACAATTTCACCAGAACGCCATGCAACGCATCAGAACAAGCCAGCCTCATCTATCCCCGTCCACGGCCAAACCCCCCTCTAGAACCTCCCCTCCCTCGAGATGTAAACCCTCCACCACGCGAGAAACCTCCTGAACCACCTCGTCCGCCCCTACCCCCGGCACTAAACCCTCCTCTTCCTCTAGGAGCTCCTCTTCCACCTCCTCTGCCTCCTCGCACGGATCCACCTCGTCCGCCCCTGGCTCCACCTGCTCGCTTGGATTTGGCAGTTCCTGGTGGTGGTTTGGGTTTGGGCAGGAATTTCTCTAAGGGCAGGAGTTTGTCCCCACCAATATAAAACTTATCGCCGGATTTGAACGAGGTTGCTTGGATACCTTCTGTTGGTTTAATTGTGAAGTACAGACTGGTTATAGGTCCGAGAATTTCGTCAACTTTGCCAATAGAGGTCTGGAAGGGTTAGCTATCCATCTGCAAAGGACCAGCAGAATGGGCATAGAATTACCTTGTTCTCCAGATATATGGGTGCATTAAAATAGGGGATTTTGGTGTTAATTGATTCGCAGACAATTTCTCCTTCACAGGCATGGAGGAAAGCACCCATTTCTAATAATTTCATAAGCACGCAATTGTAGATTTTTCAAAAAAAGATCATCCTACCAAGAACAGCATCCGGAGGCCCATTGTCTCGCTGCTGGTATCCCCCGCGGCCTATTTCGTATCAGTAGATGTAACGCACAATAGATTGGCGTAAATCTCACCTCCGAAGCCACCCCCTCTACTGCCAAATCCGCCGCCACCTCGGCCTCCGCCGCCTCCAAAGTTTGCACCGGTACCACGACCTCTAGGTGCTCCTCGAAATGACATTGTGGTGTTGAGAAGATAGGTTTGGTAGGATGCGAGAAAATGGAGGGACAAAATTTTTGATTTTCTCCGTCTCGCATTTCACTCGCCTAATTACAGTAAGCTCTTAGCTTTATTTAGCTTTAGCTTTTGCCGATTACGGTTTACGACTACGGGGTGCGAGTTTAAATCCATTGATAGGTCCTACGCCGAGAATACTTTACTTCTATATGGTTAGACCTACCCCTGCCCGTCGCTATACCCCCTAGCCAAATGGCTACTTGACCGAATTACTACGGGGTACGGTACAACTAGACTTATCTAAGGCCCGTGCCATTGGGATGACTCACGAAAATAAGAGGACATCGCTACATTGCACCTCATTGAGCACACTCAAAACAATCCCACCATTGCCCCCACCCAACCATGGATACCGCACAGAAGACTGTCGATTCAGTGGTGGAAGGTGTGAAGAAAATTGCCGTGGGAGACAAGAAGCAGAAAGCAAAGAAAGAGAAAGGAGGGGACAGCGGGGTTGGTTCAGCCGGCCCTTTGGAGCTCAACCCACAACCTCAATTTATCTCCCACCGTATCCAAGTCTTCGACAAGCTCAAGGCAAAGCTCGACGCTGAGATTGCTGCCAAACCTCGAGATGCCATTACCATTACCTTGGCAGATGGCAGTATCAAACAAGGGATTGCTTGGGAAACGACGCCTGCAGATATCGCCAAGGGTATTTCAAACAGTTTGCTCAAGCGTACGATCGTAGCCAAGCTCAATGGAGACCCAGAACAGCTGTGGGATCTCGAGAGACCGCTGGAGGCAAACTGTAAACTGGAGTTACTCTCTTTCGAGGATGACTTAGGCAAGAAGGTTTTCTGGCACTCGAGTGCACATATACTTGGAGAAGCTTCGGAGAGACGTTTTGGTTGCAGCCTATGCATTGGTCCGCCCATCGAGTCCGGCTTCTATTACGAGATGGGATTGCCAGAGGGTGCTGCCGTGCAGCAATCAGATTGGAAGCCTTTGGAGACTTTAGTTGGCCAGATCGTAAAAGAGAAGCAGCCATTCCAGAGACTTGTCCTCTCTAAAGATGACCTCCTTGAGATGTTTAAGGACAATAAATACAAACAACATATCATCAAGGACAAGATCAAGGACGGCGAGAAAACAACCGTCTATCGTAATGGACCACTCATTGATCTGTGCCGCGGACCTCATGTGCCAAACACCAGCAGAATTGAGTCATTTGCGATTATGAAAAATTCAGCGTCATATTTCCTTGGCAATAAGGATAACGATTCATTACAGCGCATCTATGGCATCTCATTCCCAGATAAAAAGCAGATGGCTGAACACAAGAAATTTTTGGAGGAAGCCGCAAAGCGTGACCATCGGAAAATCGGTAAAGATCAGGAGCTTTTCTTCTTTCATGAACTTTCACCTGGTTCGGCAATGTGGCTTCCCCACGGCACTCGGATCTACAATACTATTATGGCCTTCCTGCGAGAGCAATATTGGCAACGCGGCTACAATGAAGTTATCACACCTAATATGTATAACTCGGAACTATGGAAGACATCGGGCCATTGGGACTACTACAAGGATGACATGTTTACTTTCGGGGCTGAGGAGAAGGAAGTTTTGGCTCTAAAGCCCATGAATTGCCCCGGCCATTGTCTTATGTTTGCTCATCGAGAGAGAAGTCATCGAGAGTTGCCATGGAGAGTTGCTGATTTTGGTGTACTGCATCGCAACGAGGCTTCGGGGGCGCTGTCAGGATTGACAAGAGTTCGAAGATTTCAGCAAGATGATGCACATATTTTCTGTCGGGAAGATCAAATCAAGGAGGAAATAGATGATCTTTTTGACTTTCTGAAGGTCGTCTACGGTCTGCTTGGGTTCACATTCAAGATGAAGCTCTCCACTCGACCAGAGAAGTACATGGGTCAGCTTTCGACTTGGAATATGGCAGAAGAAAAGTTGCGTTCGGCGCTCGATGATTTCGCGAAGTCTCCTGGAGGAGCGCCTTGGGAACTAAATGATGGTGATGGTGCATTTTACGGTCCAAAGATCGATATCACCATTTCTGATGTCTTGAAACGAGAGTGGCAATGTGCTACTATACAATTGGATTTCCAGCAACCAGATAACTTTGGTCTCGAGTACATGACCTCTGAAATGGTGGTTAAACCCAAGGAGGATGAGATAAAGCCCAAACCAGAAGAGCCTAAAAAGGAAGTTCTAAGTAGCTTTGATCAAACTAGTGTGAAGAAGGAGCGAGTCATCAAACCTCTCACACCAGGTTGTGCTCGTCCGGTCATAATTCATCGCGCTATCGCTGGTAGTGTAGAGCGATTTACGGCGATTCTGATCGAGCACTTTGCAGGAAAGTGGCCTTTCTGGCTATCACCAAGACAGATTCTTGTTATCCCTGTTGGTGTAGGCTATTTCGACTACGCGAAAGAAGTGCAAAGCATCTTCAAGGCACTAAAGATGTATGTCGATGTTGACCTCAGTGGAAACACCCTACAGAAAAAGATTCGTACAGGGCAATTGGCACAATACAATTTCATTTTCGGTAAGGCTGTTACTCTCATCTGTTACCATAGTCGCTAATCCCCCTCTAGTCGTAGGTGATCAAGAGATGAATGGACGAGAGGTCAATGTGCGAAACCGTGACGATACATCGAGTCAAGATCGAGGCAAGCCTGTACCTCTACAGGAAGCGATCGAGAAGCTCACAGCATTACGGGATGAGCGACGATCAGATAATCCATTTCCAGGAGATATCAAGGCAGAGGCGGAGACGAAGGCATGAAGGGATGAGTATATGAGTGATGAGGGTAACGATTTGCTGGATTTAGCAGTTAGGGCTGATTGTATGTACATAGTTCGAAAAGTGTTGGGCAGCAGACCCTAGAATTCTTCAGAGATAAGTTATAGTAAAGCGTTCAATCTTGCATCAACTTGTACAAACGTCCTCAGGATTGTGCATAGGACCAAAAATAGTTTGTCTATAGATAGTTGAAGCAAAGCAAAGCAAAGCAAAGCTCCCAGTAGAGAGACAAGTCTAGATCACTTCACCTGGTACACTAGCTTATTAAGTTTGTCTAATACTTCTCATCGTCCAAGGCACTCTATCTTATATTGTTAAACATGTAGCCCATGAGTCCCATTCGAGTTTTTATCTGTTTCTTACACTTACAGTAAAGGCTGAAGTATAAGTAATCGGAGTATAGGGATCGAACATGTGCCATGAGTTGTATTTCCACTCTTCGCGGCTACAAGACTTCCACCCAATATACCACAGATCTTAAAGCTTCCTTTCTGTTACCGACAATAACTTCACCGATGGGCAAAATTTCCAACTTCTCCAGGTTGCTATATGGTATATCACGGTCGTTGGGCCTCTTTCCCCCCCCCCATATATTCATTCCCGAACCGACCGTTGAAGATATTATGTATATATGGCGTGAAATTTCAACAGTAAACGTTATGAAGGGTTGCGTTGCGTTGCGAAAATATATTTCAGATGACAGCAAGTCCGAGTTCTTTGATGTTTTCTTCCTCCGTCTCTATTCTCTATCTTCTCTATTTCTTCTTAAATCCCGAGGGGATCGATCAGCATCGGTTATCTACGGCCTCCGTGTTGAGAGGCTCCCGTGGCTTTGGAAATGATGATCTTGTTTGGTACTGGGAGCCTCTCGAGTCTCTCCTTGTTGAGCTTCAAGAGCACATACGCTTGTTAATATAGTATTAGTTTGAATAGCAGGATCTTAGACCGACGAGGGTCGTTACTGTATCCAGCTCCAGCTTTGAAAGCGATATGAGCCTGGTTCTTCAGTGCATCAACCATCATAACGACTATTGTTCGGGCTGCTCTCCGATTATTGTAGCATAGAATAAATTGAGCTTCTGCATCCTTGAGTGTCTCTGAAATTTCTCTTCGATAGAAGTACAGGTGAAGAAAGTGCGGAAGGAGGTTATATTTGTAGGCCTAGACTCTTCTCAACCTAACTACGGAAGTGAAGTCCTTCAAAAATGTAATAAGCCTAAATAAATAACCTCAAATATGTTAATTTTGAATTCAGCAGAATCACTGCCTTGCCACTTCTTATTTCAGCTTACATTTCTGTAACACCAATATAAATCATAGAGAAATGTAAAACCTTGTGGGAAGTGAAATTGCTTTTGGATGCCTTTGCATCAATTCGTCGATTGAGAGGTATCATATCATGCTCGCGTCATGCCTTACAGGCCGCCATACCGCTCTCGCCCAATTAGTGTGTATCTAACTAATCATCCCCCAAACTCTGTCTATATTTCCTAGGCATCCATCCAAACCTATGGCTTTGGGATGTGTATGGTCTTACTCGTCATCATTACTCCCCAAAGAAGAAACAATCCCCCTACAGGATGAAACTCGAAGCTCGTGCCCGCTGCCCACATGCCTAGGGGTACATTCTCCAAAATCCAACCTTGGCGGACCCAATATGCCATCAAAGCAGCAATTGATAAAGATGTTGGAATTGGTGTACCCTCGAAGTATTTGCTCTTCCCGGTAGAGTCTTTAGGTACATTGGCTACAGTAATGTTGAAGCGCGCAAGTCTAGTCAAGCCACACAATACGAAGAAGGTAAGGATGATATGATCGACTGGAGTACGAAGACCTATGGCGAATGCTGCAGCGGCGGGAGAAACACCAAAGGAGATCTGTTATATGTTAGTGTTTTCAGGGAAAACTGGGTGCCATGGATTTCAATCTCATACTAAGTCTGCTAAAGAATCCAGTTCCTGGCCCATTAAGCTACTCTTCTTCCTCCATCTCGCAACCTTGCCGTCCATGAAATCGAAAAATAGACCAAAGGGCATGAATGCAAGCGCCGCCCAGAGATTTGTATGTACCGATGGTGGTCCAAGACAGTAGCGCATCGATGAGAAGATAGACATAATCCCGCAGAAGCCTGGTCCAAAGAGATCAGCAAGTTATATTTATAAATCGGTGGAGATATTGCCAAACCATTCAACTCGGTGATGAGATCTGCAAGATGAAGCATCTTGATCATGGAGAAATGCCCTGTATCCCCCTCTAAAAGCAGCTTTTGTTTATCTAACGCTTCAAGCAGTTAGCCATGACGGTGCAACATTCGCAATTAATCACCCACCAGGCTCACCAATAGATGAATCCTTTGCGGATCCATTTGTAGAGTTGGTGTTTATTCTTTTAGACATTTTGACGGAGAATCTCCCCGAATGTGATAAGGTCGGGATTATAGAGAGAACGTATATAAGTAAGTTATCGTGGATGCAGAATACTCGTGCAGTTGGTGAAGGGAAGAAATGCTGGAAGCCCTGGTTATTTCATGACGTTGACGTTGACGTTGGAGTCAGCCACAATCAAAGCCACCACAAGGGCGCCAAAGTTCACATGATCTCGCTTGAAGCAAAGGGGCAAAAGAGTTTAATTTCTTCGAGAAATTAAATTAGAAAATGCCTTGTTTTAACCTTTAATAATATTTTTTGTTATGGCTTTTGCCAGATTTATAATATTTAAATATATTATTTTGAGCTTGTTTGCAACGAAAATTTATAATAATTATTGAATATCCTCTTATATTAGCAACTTTGGCAGCACTTGTAATCGCATCTAATATAAAAGGCTAAGATTTGATACCTTAACCAATACAATAGGCATCTTATCGAAAAGTGTGAATTATTAGCTATCTATGGCATTCCATATGCCCATAGGGCTGGAGCCGGCATGTAAAATGTTTATGTACTGCATTACCACCCATTCCGACGCCTCGCGGAGTTGCTCTGGCTGCCCTTCGTGCGTATTGCCCTCTATGTGCCAATCCTTGGATACAGGTATACAATTTCCGACTGGATTGATTCCCATATTCACATCCCACCGTCAAAGACGTAGTTCGACTTGACTTTAGTGATATTTACTGCTTCACCGTGTGAGGATGACCGAAAAGCCGTCAACCCATCCTCCACAAGATCCAGAAATTCCGGCGATACTGTATCCTATCGGCGGTATCAGAGTATGTCTGGAAAGTTAGCAAAGAGTCCTGCATCAACAAGCAAGGATCCATCTACCCTGAGCCGCCATTAGCATTCCCAAACACCAACGATCTTCGACCCAAGCTGGTCATAATTGCAAGACCATCGACCCAGGCGCCACACCTAACGTAGAAGCCAGTGATATATTCTCCTCGTCGCGTATCTAGAGCATATGATTAGCTCACGAGACAAAAAGAGTCGAACATATGATCTAGAACACAGGTGTCTCACCGAGGTTGAAATCGCTTCCACCAGCTTGTCCTCCTCTCTTTCCAAATAGCTGTGAAGTGGAATCTTCATAAAAAAATTCCAGCCCATCTAAAGCCAGGCCAGAAAACACTTTTACCTGTGTGAGTAACTTTGTCTGTTGAATTGTGCTATCAAAAATGATTTCATGCGGTTGAGAGCCTTCCATCTGTGAATTGCCGAGTTTCATGCTTCTGAAAGCAAATTGTCCGTTTGAAAGTCTGAATTTGGATTGGGACATTAACTTGCCAAGGTCATCGACGTCGCAGCTACCACCATTGAATGATTTGATGGAAGCCTTCATCTTCGATTTTCTTTTATTCTCGGGCAACCGACTTTTCAATTCCAATTCCGTCAATACCGCCTGCCTCTGGATGGGTCCATTACCGTTGCCATCACCAAACTCTTGCCAGGCATGGCATGTCTCATCACCTTCTGTGTATATTTCGAGGTATGCTACGCCAGAAGCGGCTGTCACAATTGCATTCCCATTATCGACAGGCCAAATCTGCACTGAGTCGTCCATATGCCGTGGTGGATCGGTTGGGAGCGAAAAACACGGGTGTCCCCTGAATCTAAGGGCATCCAAGCGATGCCACGAGCACTCGTCCTTGGAAATAACCAGGCCCCCTTTTGACTTCGTCCTTGTCGAATAGGGTTCTCTGGTGGTGAATGTACGGTTCAATGTCACATAATCACGAAGCATTATCCCGCTCTCTTGGTGTGGCGAACCGAACAAATGCCCGACCTCGTGTAAATGAGCCCCAATCCCGATATTAGCCGCCTCCCAGGAACTCCCACACTCTCCGCAATCATTGGCACAGTAGTTTGTGTCAGTCAAGGTACAGTCAGAAAATGCCGGGACAACCTAGAAATTGGAGCATTAGCATGTCTTCTTAGGATGTGCGGTGGGGAAAAGTTTGAACATGAATGAAAACTTGGTTGCATGAGCATGACTAGAATCTCGAGGGGGCTTATTATATATAAGTGACACCACTGCTTGAACTCTCGGGAGCACTTCCTAGAAACCTGCCTGTCTCGGACATTGATCCAAGATGATCTGGACAGCTTAGATACGGTGGGCGGATGAAGCCGCCCGCAAGAGATGAAACATAAAAATTGGAAGGTGCGCGTCCCTTACTTCTTCAAGAGAACCAGGATAACTCTGTAACAAGTGGGACCCAAATATTGCTAATTGGATCTCTCCTCCGCCGCCACCGAGAGCGGCGTGACCTAGGATCGTTTTCGAGCCTTTGTCCCAGTGCGAATCCAGCAATAAAACGGATATGTATTGTTTCTGGCCGGGTGCAGGTTTAAAATAATCTCGAACAGCTTCCGTAGCGATTGAAAACAAGTCACCGCTCCTCGTGGCATTTGGATTCTGTTGCGCTATATCCAGGTCACGGAGTTCGGCAACAGTCTTCGATGTTCGCACAATGTGAATTTTGGCTTCACTTCTCATGGTTCCCGTCTCCCGGTCCCTGTGATTTGACGTGCCCGTCACCCATTCCTCTTCGAATCTAAAGACCCGCCTTCCAAGTTTGTGGCGGTGCATTTGCTCAGATGTGAAGGCTTGCCAAAGGTATGCCGCCATCCTATATTTTCGGATGGCGGTATCTAGGTTATGACCTTCCCTCTCGATCCGGGCGGGGACCGCATCGAACGTCGCAGGAGAATCTTTTCCTAGGAGAATAACCAATTGCAAGGGCGGAGCCGACAATGGTGGCAGCATATGCAGGGTGAGGTATGATGAATGTATGGGATTAGAGGTGTTGCTATTCGCCAACTTTGGGGACATAAAGTCAAACCGGAACCGATTGGGCCCAGGTGTGAGGTATAGCAGCGCTTTGAAATGCGATTCGGACACAGGCCAATAGGTTGGCGGGAACGAGTCGTCTACCCGGCTCACGGTCAAATTGCCATCGAACGGCCTCTCGTTGCCGCACGTACCATAAATCGAGAGACACTTCTGGTACACCCAGGTATTGTCTGATATTGATAGGATTCGCGGTGCATATGGCGAGGTCGGCAGAGTCGATTTGGGCGAAGGAGATCCTAACCCAGACAGGCCCGAAACGCTATGTCTGTTGCTTGGGGACATGGCTGGGCGGGTTTGCGGAGGCATACTCGGATTGGCGAGCGTTGGAAGATTGGAGGCAGAACTCGAGCTTCCTAGCACTGGCGCTGTGCCGTCGGTATTGGAGCTCAAAGTCGAGGAAGATTTCGTGGTCGGTGTTGAGGAATTGGTGTTTGAATCGGAGCTTCTGAAGGAGGCCTTGGAACGTCTCCGAATATCTTTGAGAAAGGAGGGCGCCATGACGGGGCTTGGACAGCATGTCAGCAGAGGTAGGAGAAGAGGTGTTGGGCAGAAGTTACATCCTTGGTATGGATCTGGTGTGGATGATTTCGAAGTAGAGAACAACGAGGAGCAACAAGTTGTTGCGAGGGAGCTCCCAGGAGCTCCTCCGTGCTTCTATTTTAAGCGATGACGGTGGTGTCGCTGTCTGGACGTGCCCTGGAGGTGGACTGCTTGGACAATGCCGGCAATGAAGTCAACGCAGGCAATCAATCAATCAATCAATCAATCAATCCATCCATCCATCCATCCATCCATCCATGGATGTGGTCACGACGAAAGGTCCAGCGGGAAGCGTGGAGACTCCTGGGAAGTGAGCGTTGGAGTTTGGCCGTTGGTTACGTAGACATGGGGCTGCGTTATCGATAAAAGCAGATTCCTCGTACCGTGGCAGGGGGAACGAGCAGGTTTTGGCTCCTGTCACCATCTGGTGCATGATAGTCAGAGCAATTAAGTAAGACAGCGAGGACGGTGAGAGAGCAAGAGCAGGAGGGAGAGGGAGAGGGAGAGGGAGAGGGAGAGGAGGATTGTTTAATTGACCCCCCTCTGCTCTCTCCTCGCCGACCTCTGCAGGTCTAGTTGAAGGGGTTGCCGGGAACAATATCAAGAACCAACATCCCCATAAACAAACACAAAACCTCCACTGCTTCTCTTTCACCCTTCCCACCACCTCACGTGTGCCCTGGAATGTGGAATGCGATCAAGGTGGTACAGGAACAGGGCGTGGCGCGGCTAATCTAATGCCAATGGTCCCGTGGATTAGATTGGATGGCTTCATCTTACTTTTACGGCGGGAGGTAATATGCCTCTGCTTGTTATTGGTTGGGGGCTACTTGTCAGTCCATCCTGCTTGTTCTCGCGCGGCTCGTTTGGTTTTGGTTTGGTCTCGTCTGGTCTGGTCTTCTTCGTCTCCTTCGTCTCCTTCGTCTCCTCTCCCCTTCCCTTCCCTTCCCTGTAGCTCTCTTCGTTTGCTCCGGCACCGTAACGTCACGGTCGAATTCCCCCATTCCTCTTCCCATACCGCTCCTCCACTCATTCCACACCCGCCTCTGGTCAGTTCACTTTTCTCCCAACGCAACCCGCAACCCGCAACCCCCAATCCATCCATAATTAGCCAGCTCGCAAGCAATCTTAAATGAATGAATGCCTCGACAACGCTTCTCTGCCTCCTTTCAATCTGCACGCCGTCCGTCCGCCCGCCCGCTGTTAGTTCCGCTCTGCCTTACCTCTCCACGCGGTCTTTCCCTTCACGGCTCCCAGACTTGAATGCGCAAGATGTCGTCGCCATGGGGAAACAAGCAGCCCGAGATGGTGGCAGACAAGGTTCTCAAGAGAGCGGAATTGGGCAAGGTATGTTCTTATCCCGCGGCGATCTCCAGCTTCACCACGCTGACTGCCTCCGGGGTCTAGATGGCTCGCAAACTGCAGAATCGACTCGCCTTGGCCCAATTCAAGACGAATCGTGGCTGGGAAGATCTCACCCTGGATACCATCGAACCGAGAGTCGAAGAGGAGTTACGCCGGAGACGCCCGATGTCAAGTGGAGATATATTATCCGACTCCTCCTCGAGTACCACGTCCGATTTTGCGTTTCCCCACTCGAGAACCCTCATGAGCTCCCCCCTCAAGGCCGCCGCCCTGTTCTCCGACCAAATTGGCTCGAGCGGAGGCAGTACGGGGCATCGAAAGCGTCCCTTCCGCAGCAGTTTCGAACCGCCCAGTTCCAGTGCGGGCTCTCGAAAGAGGTATCGCAGCTCCCCAACCGCGGGGGGACCGCTCGATGCAAGCCATAAATCGTGGAAGGAGTTTCATCAATTGGCCCAGTCATCCCCGATCAAGGCTCGAAAACAAGCTCACTTTACCACCTCGTCAGGACCGAATCTATCGTTCTTCCGCGGATCGTCACATATGCCCGATGATCTTCACTCTCCCACCTTCGCCGCGGCCTCGGACGACGACGACCACCCGCTCCCGACTCACTCTTTCCATGTGCGATCCTCACCTCCTCGGCCGCCGCGCACGCCGTCGCCTCTCCGTGGGCGACGCAGCAAAGATAGGAACGGGAAATCGGGCGAAGAAGGCGCTGATTTACTACTCTACCTGGCAACCTCACCCTCCCCGGCCCATCCGACGGCTCGAGCTCGCATCATGCAACCCCCATCTACCCCCCCGCCTCGGAATATGGCCCTGCCATCGTCGATGATGACCACGCCGGGCGGCGGGTCGGCCCTCCTCGGCGGGCCCAATACGCCCTCCCAAGCGTTCGACTTTGCGGATTTCGTCAACATCACCCCCAGCCCAGCTCAGAGCGCATGGCCGAAAACTCCGCGCACTATCAAGACTCCTCTCACCGTGGCACGGCGACGACTGGTGTTTGAAGACTTCCTGCCTCCCAATTCTAGCCCGACGATGCGAGGAGGTCAAGGCAGCGTGTTGAAGCATAGTGGAATGGGGATGCAACTGGGAGGGGATTTACTGTGACGATCTAATCACAGTTTTCTCTTTCTCTTTCTCTTTCTCTTTCTCCTTCTCTTTTTCTCTTTCTTTTTACGGGGATTGTCATTACGCTGTACATGATTTCTACGGTAACTTTTACTAATGCCTCTCATTTGTTCACACAAGTGCGCGACCAAGAGCGACGACACTTTTTTTTTTTGTTTTCTGTCCGCAATGGGAATGGGGACAGGATAGGCAGTGGGTGGATGTGACTTATCTCTCGAGGGTGGAGGAGGCCGGATAGGTTGAGTGTGTACGAGTAGGGCGCGTAAGGCGCGGGTTTTAGTGCACGCGACGCGACGCGACGCGATGGCATACTTTCATAAGTTTTCATAAGTGTACAAATGCCCGTCACCCAATCAGAAGAAGCGGATTATCACCCCGCCCTGGCTTGCGAAAGCAGATTAGTTTTACAATTTTAAATTCACCCCATACTCGCAATACAGCTACCCCACACCTGACACTTCATCCCTTACCCAGTCTCTCGCTAACCTTTATCAGTATAGGGCCAGGGTACTTACGTAGTCTTTACGAAAGTGCCTTCAGTACGTACTGTCCAGACCATCCTGCTCCATTCCCCTCTCCTCTCTCCTCTCCTGTCCTCTTCTCTTCTCTCCTCTCCTCTCCTCTCCTCTCCTCTCCTCTCCTCTCCTCTCATCACCCAAGCACTTCCCACCCAGACACAACTCCATTATTATTATTATTAGCCTTGGAATCCTTATTTTCCGTCCATACCGCTCTATATTATATTAGTTATATATACTATATCTCTTCTCTTCTCCTCTCCTTCTCCTTCCCCTTCCCCTTCCTTCAACCAAGCCAAGCCTGTTCTATTCTGTTCTTTTCTCTAGCTCTTGTTCCTGCCAAGCAGTCAAGGAGACCATCCTCGTTCAAGCAACCACCATCCTCCCTTCGTACAGTGAAGATGTATCCTTCAGTTGCCATTGCAGCCTTGGCCTGGGCCACAGTGGCATATATAATTTATCGCGCTTTCTCTAGCTTCCTCAGGTCCCTTCGAAATGCGGCCAAAGCGCGAGCACTTCTCTGCGAGGAACCGGTGTCCCAGAAAAACGCGTATCCCCTGGGAATTGATAAGCTCTTAGGCTTACTCGCCGCTGATAGGGACAAAGTGTTTCCTGTCTACCTCATCAACTGCACTTTGGAGAATGGTGCCAATACGTACAAATATTCAATACTAGGCTCAACCAACCTGTTCACAGCCGAGCAAGAGAACATTCAAGCCATCCTCGCCACCCAGTTCAACGATTTCGATCTGGGTCCACTTCGTCGAGGTAATTTTTTCCCCTTGTTGGGTAATGGCATCTTCACCCAAGATGGGCATGGCTGGGAGAGGTCACGAGCCATGATACGACCCCAGTTCGCCAGAGACCAAGTTAGTGACCTTGACCTGGAAGAAAGACATGTTCAAAACCTCATGAAGGCTCTTGATGCATCATCTAGGACCGAGACAGTGGATCTTCTGGCTTTGTTCTTTCGTTTGACACTTGATTCGGCGACCGAGTTTTTGTTCGGTGAGTCTGTGAACAGTCAAATCGATTCTATTTCAAACATCAAGACATCGACGACGGACCGCTTTTCCTCCAACTTCTCAACAGCTTTCGATAAGAGTCAAAAGGTGCTCTCTACCCGTAGGTTGTCCTGGGGTTCTATTCTGTCTGGTATATCCATGTTAATAATATCAGGGGGCCGCTTTATGGACTTATATTGGATGTATTCATCCAAAGAGTTTGTGGAATCATGCAAGACTTGCCACAATTTCATTGACCATTATGTTCACCTAGCACTCTCAAAGGGATCACCCAAAAAAGATATAGATGAGCACGTGAGCGGTAGGAAAGAGAAATATATTTTCCTCGAGGCTTTAGCCGCCCAAACCCAAGATCCAGTCGAATTGCGGTCACAACTACTACATATCTTATTAGCAGGCCGAGACACAACTGCTTCTCATCTTGGTGTAAGTTTCTTCTCGACTATACAATGCTTGCGCTTTCTTGACTGGATACAAAATAAAACATTTAGCATATTTCTCCATCTGTGGGATCTTACCATGCTAATCATATTGATAGTGGTTGTTCTTTTCACTTGCTCGTGACCCAGGTATGTCAGTTCTCGGAGCCCCTTTCCCCCACCTGTCTCTTTTAAAATCTTTCTCGAGTTGTGAGACATTTGCTTCTTCGGTGTTTTATCGCCCCATTGAGATACTAACTCCATTGTCTTAATACCTAGCTCGTTACGAAAAATTGAGAAATATTATTCTCAAGGACTTTGTAAGACCCCCCAGGAGAACCATCCTCCTCCCCCAGAATTTATCATTGTCTCCCAAAAAAACCCAAAAAATTTGGTGGACTTGAATAGTGTTTCGGAAGCAAGCATAAGCTCCGGAAAACGTCTGAAAATGGGTAATCACTGACTTTTTGATTCCTCTTAGGGGACGTACATAAACCCCTCGGAGATTAGCTTCGCCAAACTAAAGAGTTGTCAATATCTTCAATATTGTAACAGCGAAGCTTTGCGTCTTTATCCTGTGGTACCATTCAATGCCAGATATGCAAACAAAGAGTGGGGACTCCCAAGGAGCATTAGACTCCCCCCTAACTTTTCTTAGCAGTGGTCTTCTGAAAACGAAAAGCTACTAACTATCTTTGCGTAGCACAACTTTACCAACTGGAGGTGGCAAGGATGGTAAATCTAAGATCTTCATTCCGAAAGGGACAATGTGTGATTATAGTGTACATGTTATGCACCATCGAAAAGATATATGGGGAGATGATGCCGAGGAATTCAAGCCCGAAAGGTGGGAAGGTCGGAAGAGTGGTTGGGAATATCTTCCTGTAAGTCAGGTGTTACCCCCTGCCTAGAGTTTTATGAACCTTCAAAATGGGTTAACAAACAAGTTCAACGGCGGCCCGCGGATTTGTGTAGGACAGCAGTTTGCTCTCACGGAAGCAAGCTACGTTACTGTACGACTTTTGCAACGATTTGATCGCCGTAAGCATCATCTGAGAACTTTCCTTTATTGTTCTGGGTTGTTGAAACTGTGAGATGTGTTTTTAGTCCTGAGCTACATTTTAGAGCTTATAGTTTCTTATTTCTCGTATATGCTAGCAGGCCATTTATTATTTCCAAGGAATCTGACTGCTAACTCTCTGATTGTTTAGTTGAGAATATGGAGCAAGATCCCATCATCCGGCATGACCTGACCTTAACAAATTGCAGTTATAACGGAGTCAAAGTTAAACTGCGGAAAGCCCTGGGGTAACTCGGCTTATTGTTCATGTGCCATTCATACCATGTAAGACAGTTGAGAGTCTTTCTCCCTGTTCCGAAGTAAAGATTCTACTATTTGTTTTTGATAGGAGACTAATTGGGCTTGGTATTGCGATGCTTCGCGAAAATAATGAATTGTATATTCAAATTGTGTACTTTTGAACTTCTGGGCCTAAAATTGAGATGTAGTGAGAAGAGAGATTCTTCAACCTTTTGCACGGTTTGAAAACAGGATTACTGTATAGGCCACTGATGGATGAATGACTTGTTCCTGGACGACATAAATCATCAGGTGGCTTGCAACGATTCTCACCCTCTATGTGATGCAAGCTAGAAACCTATAATTGATCTCCTGTACTCAGGGCCACCAGCTAAGTAGAACACAACCCCTCCTTGCTCCTGCTCTTCTTGCTCTTCATGGATTTGGAAGCCCTAGAAGCCAGTCTCCTAGTTACATTGAAGCAATGGAAATGAAACAGGAATAGCACTATTGTTATTATTCCACGCCCTACACGCCCTACATACAACGTTCACAGTTTATTTCTGTATCTAATTCAAAGGTGTACCAACCACAGTAGCTAGCTAGTCTTTTGAATAGGTAGGTAAAACGCTGGTGGGCTTCATGCCTATAACCTGCCCATCCACCAACCTACCTGGCCGTCACGCTCCAATTTATTTATTAAACTGAATGCTGGCTCCGGCTCCGAATCGGCTGAAGTCGATTTCCCCCTCCCGCAGCTCACCCCCACTCCCTGCCCCTTCTCACCTACGAATTTATTGCAGGTTTCGTGTTTTTCCCTTTTTTT
>NCSK02000088.1:0-115626 GCA_002276475.2 Chlorociboria aeruginascens
CAAATTCTCAAAAATCATATCACGGCTTATTAGAAATCGATAAAGATAACTATATTTAAATTACACATTGTTCTTATTATTATAATCTTAAATAATAAATTATGATCAAAATCAAAGTTCCAACCACTCCAAAACCTACAGACCTTCAAATGCACATAAAGCTACCAGCCGTCGTGCCGTACCCTACGCTGCTCAAGCCCGGATAGGTAATGGGTGTCGAGCCCGAGACCATATCCACACAGGAAGCGTCGCTAGGATTATTAGCGTCAGTGAGATTGGACGTGTAAGGTACACCCATGGTGCAGTGAAAGGGGATTTTTTTTTTGGCTTACCTATAAGCACAGCAGTGCCCTACCGCGGGGCTTAAGGAACCGATAATATTTTTGCTGTTGGGGGTTAGTACAGTACAGTACAGTACATGAGACTCGGGATGAGGGGGCGCATACAGAGTACTAAGCAAGACTTGGCAAGCCCAGCTATTCCAATTGATATTAGAACATGCCCCCCAAAACCGGCCTCGGGATATATGTACATCTGCGGGTGTTAGTTTTACTATCTTCATGTGGACGAAGGTAGACTGAACGTACAGTGCTGGATTCGACTGCAGTAAGGCTAGGGTTGGTACAGAGATAGCTCCCGATATTTACAGCAGGAAGGTCTGAGTTGCTGGGAGACGTGATGCTTTCAAGTGCAGAAATGGGTTCGGCACATGCGGCATTGCTTTATTCCCTGTTAGCATATGCGCCGATGAAGAAGAGGAGCCCATACGTATGGACGGTGTAAACTCCGTCGTCGGGACCCAGGGAGCCGAGATCATAGGTGCTGGCTCATTGGTAAGTAGATGAAAGTATAATGTATTGATGAGACGCTATACTACGTAGTTTGTGAAAGGGCTTGATATGAAGCCTCTGCCCACTGGAGATCTTTACAGGTTCCGATGAAGCCGGTGCCGGTGCAGAGGTAGGATTGGAGTTGTGAGTAATTACTCATTGATCTACAACTCTGACAAAGGCACAGAAACTACTAACTCCGCCCGCGTCGAGCTCAGAGATTGAAACGTTCATACTGAGCCCGTAGCAGCAGGAGATGGAGTGGGCGTAACTGATGGTATTGGCTCTGGAGTAGTGGGAGTCGCTGGCTTGTTCGCGAACCCGACTTGACCATTGTCCCAGTCGAAAATCGTGAAAATACCTTCTAGTAAGACCTCTCCAATAAGCGATATACTACCACTTGACGTTATACCAAGGTTAGTAATACACGTCGTACCGCCATCAATCGTGCCCCCATCCGCAAACGTCTCACTAGGAATAATGCCGTGGAAGTTCTGGCCGAGGGTGAAGACGAAGTCGGGAAGATTAGCTTGCTCGCTGCAGGGGAAGCTATAAGTATTGTGCTGCGAGTTCAGCTCGGAACCAGGGACTTGGGCAAAGTAATAATCTAGAACAAGCTGAGGGAGCGACGATCCGTAAGTTCCAGTATCGACAATCACTTCGAAAGGATAGATCCAATAGGTACCGCTTGCGCCAAATCCCCCAAGCGTGATGTTCCAAAAACTGTCTTCCTCGGGATTTACAGGTGCATATTGAATATCTCCCGTATACTTGGTGGGATCAATAAAACCGAAGTCTATTGTTCCAGTTGTGGTCGCATAGTCAAAGGTGACAGTAAAGAGGCCAGATGACAGCGTTGGCCGGATGGATGCCAAGAAAGAAGGAACATTGTTTGGGTTTGCTCCTACGCTCGAGGCGTAACTTACACCGATATTCCCCGTGAGTGAGTTATCTTGCACTGATGAGATGTTTGTCATAGCTTCCACGGGGATTCCGGACCATGAGGTATCACCGATTGTAACGACATCGGTATAAATAATACCGCTGCTACTATAGCCGACAAAACCAGACCAGGTATAGCCTGTCAAGAGATGGGAGGTACTAGATGCGTCAGGATCATACAAGGGATCATTTCCCTGGAGTGACGTGGGCAATTTGGTCGACTGAATGAAGAATCCGTCGTCACCGCTATCCGGAAGGATAGCCAGTGCCTGTGGTGGTGTACCAACGGAAAAATTCATCCACCATCTGCAAACCTGTGTCAGAATATCTATATTCACGCCTTACGGATTGGCTCATTTGACTTACCCGCTGGTGTAGATATCTCCACGCCCGTTAGCGCGAGCTCGAAGGGCGGTATCAGTAGCATTAATAGCATTCTTTGCCAACGAGACACTAAATCCATTTGATTGGGGCTGTGAACTTAAGAGTTGAACTGCAGGAAATATTGAGTTGGCTGATGCGGTTGGCAAGGCAGACACAGCCTGCAAGGCTTCGAGCAGGAGACCATAGTAAGACAGGTACAACATTATGGAATGGTTAGACTCAACTAAGTGGTCTAGACACGAACCAGGAAAGATTGAAGCCATAACGACCTCTGGGACCCTTTATATGGCTCCAGAGAAAATCATTCCAACTAAGCACTAGGCGCTCACACAGCCACTCGGCCAGATAGATTACTGATTTGACGTTGCGTCGAGCATAAAGAATTTCTGAGATTAATATCCGACTTTGTAAGCACTAACTGCACAAAGCCCTACCAAACAATGATATTTCTCAAAGTCCATGCAGGGGCATAAAGCTTCGGCGAATTAGCTTATATCACACTGTCATGAGTAACAGGGGGTTCATTAATCCTATGTGATGAAATCAGTTCTGCACGATTTATGATACAGCGCTGAAACAAATTAATTTATAAATAGAGCAGGCCCAACATTTTGACCGCTTTTTTGCCTCAATAACTCTTTCGTAAAACCTGTAAACAAAACAAGTAATCTTCTATCTTCGGCGAACGTAGAAACTGCTAAATAAATAAATCCTTCGCGAAATAATTATGCTTCGAATTATTTCCAAGAGAAACTTCTCTGCCTCTTCAAATATCACGTAAACCGCAATGCAATAATTTCTTTGGTTGCGGTATGACATTTAGACAGGAGATAGAAAACTATTGAAAAACCCCTCTTCGGGTGAAAGGAACTCCACCTAGTCTTGCATTTCAGGAGCGGAAACCCAATTCAATGTTACTGTATCGCTGGATGGTCACTTGACAATGTAGTAGAGTCGTGTGGGTGTTGTCTGAGGATCTGACAGACCTTGTCCAGAGAAGAATTAGGGGTTGTATTTAGCTATTTAAAGTAACTTGGCATTAGGAGGATGGTCTTGAATATTATATGGATAAGAATCACTTAAAGGACAAGCAGACGTTGAACTGATGACGGTCGGTAAATTGTGAGGCTGACTGAAAAGCGTTGAGATAATTCTTTCTTGGTATGCGGCGCTTATGTGTATATTATATAGCTGGGCTAACCACTTGGTGTAAATAAATGGAAACAAGGCTTAACTCCATTACTAGCGATACGAAATCATTCCCTTTTTTCCCAAGTGACCTCGATTTTTGCCCCTCTAACGCTCGAATTAAACCACTCCCAAATCTTCACTTCCTCTTCACACACCCTTGCGCCCCTTAGCACATCACTTTCTACAATCTTCTCGGTGCCCATATACAGCTCCATCATGGCTAGATTACGCGCAATACAGGCCCTACTGCCCGCTCCAAAACCAAATGAATATTCAGTCATTTCTTCTTTCCTCTCAGGGCTTTCATTTATCCATCGTTCTGGGATGAAAGCATGAGGTGAAGGAAAGATTATGGGATCGAGATGAAGTGAGTAGGCTGAGCAGCCGACCATAGTTCCCGCCGGGAAATAGCTGTCTTGAAAGGTCCAGCCCGGAGAGGGCACCGTGTGAGGCAGTAAACTGGGATTTGCCATTGCAAGACGCATGGATTCTTTGAGGATGGAAGAAAGATAAGGGAGGGATTGCAGTTCTTGTTTCCGAGGGCCAAGGGAGGAGTTTTTGAGGATTTCAGTGCGGAGACATTCGTACCTGTTATTTGTGAGCCTTGAAATATGAGATGAGGTTTCAAAGGAAGAAAGGAAGGTGCCACTCACTTCTCAGGAAATAGAACCAAAAATCTACAAAGACTTGCTAGGTTCATACCGGTAGAATCCGTACCCGCGAAAATAAGATCTTTACATTGGGCTTTGATCTCTGTGACTTCTATCCCAATACTCTTAAGTCGACCGGGATAATTCATGTCTTCTTCTTTTGTCCCATCTACCAAATGATCAACATATTGATTAACAATCTCCGCCGATCTCGCCGTTTTGTCATCAGATACACATATCGAAATAGCCCACTCTAAAAATCGAAACAACCAATTCGGGAGGTAGAAAAACCTCCCCACTGCAACAAAGGAGTCCACGAAGGCAGAAACGCTTAACCTCCCACCTTTTTCAGAAGTACCATTGTAATTCTGAAGAAAGAGATGTGTAGACACAACGTCAACGGCTAACCCTCTCGTAAAATTCAACAGATTAATCCTCCCTATACTCTCTTTTTCTCTTTTCATCTTCTGAACCATATTATCTACACATTCATACAATTGCCCCTCATTTTCACGTAGGCTCTTCATAGAGAAGAGGGGCAACACAGCTTTGGCGCGGAGATTCCTATACAGGGGGGAAGTGGTGCTGAAGATTGTGGCGTGGGCATCGATATCGAAATTCGAGTAACACTGAGATTTGGGGAATCCACCCTTGGTAATGTATATTGGGGCGATGGCCGAGCCCGATGAGATGGAGATGTAGTGTGGGGCGATGCGCAGAAGAGGGCCGTATTTTTGATGCAGCGAGTAGAGAGTCCTACTTTCGGTGCCGATGTAGGTTTTGTGGTATAGCCAGAATGGCGTTATTTTTGCAATGAGTGGTCCAGGGATGGAAGAGAGGGGGGAGAGGAATAGGTTGTAGAATGTGTGCGTTAGAAGGAGGATAGTTGACATAAAGAGAGATGTGAGGAGGAGATGAGAGAGCGAAGCCTCTAGGAGTGATTCGAGGATTGCCATTATAACGGCAATTGAGACGAATGGTTTGGATTGTTGTATGAGGTGAGGACCTGTCTTCATCTAAATGATTGTATCATTATGAATAACGAATACCGACAACAATTGACAACTCATTTATATCTCATGGCTAGAGCAACATCAAAAGAATTATGGCGCCCAAGTACAGATATTAGGTATCTGAGAGAATATGCTTGATGGAAGATGTGATGTGATATATCGAAGAGGTAGCTCGCTAATCTCTCCTTATCGGGATGATAGGAGGAGGGGTGGGTGGGGTAGCCCAAAGGAGTGTCAGGAAAAAGAAAACAGAGAATAAATAGATAAATATAAGGGGTAATAATATATACCAGAGAGTTTTAATCTCAGTCATATATCCCATTATCAAATCCCCCATATAAAATAATGGACTCTGTAACCTAATCCATCCTTCCTCAAAAATACCCCCAATCCTCTGGTTTAGAATCCCTTCTTGGCTCCATCAACAACTCCAAGCGATCTTCGACAGTAACCCAACCCCTCCTCTTTCCTATAACCGCATATTTAATAGTATCCGCCCAGGCCACAAACCATTCCTCTTCTTCTTGGACCGCGCACTTCCTTCCCTCCTGGCCCCTCGCAACATTAGCATACGGCCATACGCTCTTCAAGACCTCATATTTCTTGGTGCCAGTGAAGGCTTTGGTTACACTAGAGAAGAAATGATTTACTATATCTGGGGAATGAATCATGACCTTGTGGTGTGACATGGGGAAGGAGACGGTAACATGGCCGCGGTAAGCAGTGCTTGATACAAGGGATAACAGACGGCCTTCCAAATATGAAGTATCCCAGTTTATAACCGTGCGTTCGAGTGCGAAACTGTGATTTTTATATAAGCCCAGATTCAAAGTCACCCCCCCAAAAAACCCTTAGGTCCGTAAAACTTACTATTTAATCGGTGCCCCGTCCTCACAATACATCCTAGCCCACTGCTCTAAACTTTCCAACCGCGGGACTGTACTCTCTTTGAGATCGCCTCGGAACCCCATCTCTCCATCCCCGATAACCTTCACGTAATTCCATTTTCTGTCCTCGGCTAATATCAGATTTATCATGTTGAGCTTGATATCGAAATCAACAGAGCAGTCGGAGCTTCGACCCCTGATACGGATCTGAGGCTTTGGAGGCACCGTGGCCAGCGCTTTGATGGTGGAGAGGAGAGCCACAGGGTAGGTGCTAAGGCGTGGGTTGTATGTTTTGAGTAAAGTGTGGTCTGAAGAGAGTGAAAAGTGTGGGGGTGAGTACAAGGCGTAGTCTAGCTTTGGGAGGCCGGGGAAGAGGGCCTGCGATCGGGGGGCTGGTGCTGGTGCGGAGGGGGTCAGGGGCCCGGAATAGGGCGGTGGTGTGTTGGAGCGTGAATCGGCGTGTGGTTCTTCAGGTTGAATAACTAAGGGCTCTGCTTCTGAGGGTCGGTTGACGGCATAGCTGGGTTCGGAGAGGCCTTTGGAGTTTGGTTGGCCATCGGCCATATTTGTGGTTCCAACTCGGGTGAAAAGTTTGTAGACAGAGTAAAAATTGAGGAGAGGCACTGATGATAGAGAGTTTAAGAGATAAATGCTTTGTGGTTGTCATTACAAAACGCTTCAACCTTCAATCACCAAGGCTGAGAAAAGGTGGCGCAGCAGGAGGAGGCGTGGTCGTAGCCCCTGTAATTAGAGATCACCATATATTTCACTTGTGAAAATAACATATTTTGGGTTTGAATTTGTTGATAGATGATAAAAATCTCCTAATCATCAATCAATCTACCATCATGGTATCATCGCCTCCCAAACCGGGATTTTCTGGCTCAAGAACAACCCCCCTACCCCTCCCCTCCAACAATTCCCTCCTAACCTCTGGCCCGATCGCAGAGTGACCTTTCGTCAAAAGAAGATCTAACAAAGCTTCCCTCTGATCCTCAGTGATATCATTCCTGTATCTTTGCGCAAAAACTAGTAAACATTGATGCCAAATCACCGGCAGTTTTGTTTCCTTCCCTCCTGTAACCCCCTCCATTGCTGCTCCAACGTCTTCGGGTCGCGCATTCGCAGGATCGGTAGTTTTGAACCGCATGAAGTGGAAGACGAGAGAGTCTATTACTTGGTATGGTAGAGCGTATTTTTTCTCCAACAATGCTTTTATGAATATATTGGTCGCTCCACCTCCCTCGGTACCAGCTGATGATTCCTGCGCTGCAATATCGCAAAGTCCTTTAATTGCGGCAGCTGAATGAAGAACAGGGACAGAGACTCGGACAAGCACACCGGAGATGATATTTGCTTCACGCAATGTACAAGTTCCACTCCCAACAAGCGGGAATAGAAATCCTTTGAACCATGCAGCAGGTTTGTACAATCCCTTCTTCAACGCATTGAAAAGATGGACGTTCAATCGTTTCGTTTCACGGATATCTTCTCGTACTCGTTCCAAGAGTATCATCTCCATAAATCGTTGCGCGGTGACAGGAGTGCTAGACACGAATATTTTGGTGGCTTCATAGCATGCATTGGCAGTCCATTTGTCAGGTCGTGTAATTTCGATAATATCTTCCCAATGTGGGACTGTAGGTAGAATCTTAAAAGGCTTTGGTAATTTTCCCGCCTTGTATCTTGACAGAATAAGACCAATTCTAGAACCAGGTTAGTTATGAGCGAACCAACAGCGAAGCAAACAAACTTTGAGTAAACTTCGAGCACTTTGGGATGAACCTCAAATCCATCTTCCGGTAGACCTCGTGCACCTCGTGCTTCTCCATCTCTCGTCTCCTGCGCTGCCTCAAAAGCAGCTATCTTTTCCAGTATCAGAGCCGTCAAATCAGTCCCCTGTTCCGCCTCCTCAACATCATCCGCCTGACCCGGCCAACCCTGTCTCAATAACGGATCTTCTTCAGTCGGAAAGAATTTATTGTAAGTCTCCAAATCATCCGGCGCAATATCTATTTCTTCAACTTCTTCCTCATCCCCCCATTCCTCAGCGTCTTCATACGGTTCCTCCTCGTCCTCGTCTTGGGGAAGTCTAGACTCAAAATCGAATGCTGTATTCCGCTGTCGAACTGGGTTCTCGGCTTCTGCTTCATCTGCGAGTTCTTGTCCAATTCGTAAGATTTTGCGCGAAGCTTTTGAGTCGACATATTTTTCTCCTTCGTCTTCATGCCGCGATTTTCGCTTTCCGGATTTGGATTTCAGGAGGCCGGTAGCCGTGAGATCATCTTCGAGAGGATTATGAAGTCGTCCTTGTCGGCCCACGGGCGTTGTTGCTTTCGGCATTGTGATACTGGACTGATATAGTTCGAACTGGAATGGATTTCGAAAAAACAGTATCCGAAATTTTGCTACGATTAAAGATAAGATGAGCGAGAAAAGACTAGTCTATTTTGGGAATAGTGCAGCGCGGAACCCCGACTACCTCCCTGTTGTTTTGTTGCATGTCTAAAAACGCAATACGGCCCTTAATGCTCGTTGTAAAACAGCGCAGCTATGCAAAAATTAACACATTCCTAAATGCAGATTTCCTGAAGGTCTTAAAATATGTAAATGTTGCATTGCTGCGCTTTTTTGAAAGCTTCGAAGCCTTGGAGCCATTTCTAGACGTGCAACAAAAAATGGTTTTACTTTGGCTGACGCTGGGTGCCTTATTATTAAGGAATCAAAGTCCATTTGTCAGATTGTATTAACCCCGCTTCTTTCTTTATTTCTTTACTCTTCATTCTCTATTATCTGTTAATGTTTTGGAGATTTTTGGTTTGCAGTATTCATTTTTGATTGAATCGTTCTATCGCACTTAATTTTTTGAGTATTCTAAGCTCATTTGCCTACTTTTTCCACCTTCATTCAACTAGTTGCAATCATGGCTATACAGGAAAAAGTATCATATCTCATCGTAGGAGGTGGAGTTTTTGGAGCTTCAACGGCATATCATTTATCGAAAGCCCATCCAAAAGCTTCTATCATTCTCGTTGATCGGTCGGAGTCTTTCCCATGCCAATTAGCCGCCTCCAACGATCTCAATAAAATTGTTCGAACTGATTACAACAATATTTTCTACTGCGAGCTGGCTCTCAAAGCAAGAGAATTATGGACGAATGATCCATTGTATAAACCATACTTTCACCAGACCGGGGTCGTGTGGCTGGAAGGCACAGGGCTGGGAAAGAAGATAATGAAGAACTATGAGACTCTGAACTCTCGTTCTGAAGGATATATTACTTCCCCAGATGAATTTAAAAAAATGTATGATGGAAATTTTCAGCATGCGAATTATGAGGGTGTTGGTCCAGAAGATATATATGTCAACCCTCTCAGTGGCTGGGCCGAAGCAACTTCTGCGGTGAGGAATGTCATCGAAGCGGCTATCATGAATGGCGTTCAGTATGTTGAAGGGGATATTGAAACTCTCTGTTTTGAGAGCGGCGCTTGCTCTGGCGTAAAAACCACTAGAGGAGATGTCTTATTAGCTGATAAAGTTATCCTGTCAACTGGCGCTGGAACTGCTAAATTGATCGCCGACAGCGCTCCTGATCGTCCTGATATCCAAGTTGGAGATCGAATTACTGCGGCTGCCGTTGTTACCGGAATGGTGAAACTCAACAAGTCTCAAATGGAGAGATTCAAAAACATTCCAGTATTCGTTCATGCCATGGATAGTGTTTTAGGTATGGGCGATGTCCCTATGTGACAACATTTAATCATGAGTGTTAAAATAGGGGAAGTTCTCCCACCAACCGCCGACGGTGTTATGAAATTCAATGAGAGTGTCAGCTTTAAAAATACCTCGAAACATTTAAAATCGGGTCAAGTGATCTCCGCCCCTCCAGATGGGCCAAATCAAGCGCAGCATACAGTGCCGCAAAGCCTTCAACATGAATGTCACCGAGTTGTGCGGGGTATCTATGGCAAAGAACTTCAAGAATATGAGTTTGATGATTTTAGGATTTGTTGGTATGTTTACTACAAGCTGCATGTCATACTTCTCACAACTTTCTAGGGATGGGATCACTCCCAACCAAGATTTTATCATATCTGTCCATCCACGATGTGAAAATTTGTACATTGCAACTGCTGGATCATTTCATGGCTGGAAGTTCTTGCCTATCCTTGGAGAATACGTTGTGAAGCTGCTGGATGGCAAACTGGAAGAAGAGCTCGTGAAGCGATGGGCTTGGGACCGAGACCAGAGTGGCTCTGCACATTCGATGCTTATTCCGAAGCGAGAGTTAAGTGACCTCTTATAGGGTAGGAACTTAGTATTACTTAAAATCTAATAAAATGCTCCACCAATATTGTTCCCCCTGACTGTACTTGCTGATAATTGTCTATGTTGGGTAGTGAGCTTGAAAAATTTTGCGCCGGCGTAGTTCTCGCTAGCTATATTCTACCAGCTATCCCCCATTCCTCTTACAAAGTGTCTACCTCTCCTGCAACGAGCGTTCCATTTTGAATGGCATATCGATGTGCACGAGTAACCAGAGAATATGGTACCAAGTAGCTATTGGGGTATCAGTAACTTACGCTAACTTTAAGTTCACAAAACTTACGTGTCAAGGAACGGAAGAACTTCAGCTGAACCGGGTGTATTACGCCTTTAAAACCATTAGCATCCAATACCCAAAATTTGGGAGTTACTTGCCAATCTCTCATCAAATCACACACAATTCCAAACATGCCCATCAAATGTACGCCAGCTTGTTCCATACGTCGATTGGCATCCGCTGCTAGTTTATCATTGAAGGTCCCGCTAGCATCTGTGTTGGCCCAGACATCATATCCGGCTTCGACAAGAGAGAGTGCTAGGAATGCAGTGCCTGTCCTTTACATCAGAGTACTGACGAGAAGATTGATATGGGATGAGAACATACAAACTTCCGTCACAATCCCCGCAAGAATAACCTGTTTCTTCCCTGTGGCCTCGACGGCAGCCCTGAAATCCGCATTATCCCATGCGTTGACCTCGCCTTGTCGGTGGATGAATGTTGCATTGGGATGCAGCTACATTTCTTGTCAATTTTCACACTCTCATGTCTGGGAGGCGATGCTTACGGAGGTGATTTCACTCGGCAAAGGACCATTTGGACCATTATCAGCGGAAGTCGTGAGGATAGTAGGGAGGCTGAACAGATTTCCCATTGCGGCGTGAGCAATGATCGACTGTCGGAATACCGTTGGGTCGTAATCGCGCACGAGTTCCGAGAGCCCGATTTGCTGGTCTACAACTAGGAGTACCTGCGTAGGAGATTAGATTTTGGTGGTGAGAGGGATGAGGAGGCTTACGGCATCGGTTTTGTTGAGACGGTCAAATGTGTAGCCTTAGGATGGGAGTTAGTATCTAGGTTGAGGAATGAAGAGGAGGGGGGAGGAGGGAGAGAGGGAGGGAGGGAGGGTGGAGGTAGTACCTTTGACGACTGAAAATGCAGCGAGCGCTGCAAGAACTTGACTGGAGAGCTTCATTTTCGGTAGGAGGAGGTTGAGGACGGAAAGCTAGATACGGCTGGAAGTCTGAGTGGTGGATGTGTGGAATGAAAAAGTCACCTCCCAGACGAAATATCCTCTCCTTTTATACTTTTCCTCCAAACCCCACCCCCAACCCCCCCATCTCATCTCCTTTCCCCTCCCGTCTGACCTCAGCCCAGAGCTAGACGCCATAAAGCCAATTCAATATACAATGTCAACAAGGAAGTAATCATGCATACAGTTCCCCGCTCCCTGCCCGATTCTCGCGGCAACGAGCTGCCAATTCGCGGCCCCCTAACGCAATCCTCATCACAGATACTCTCACCCAACAACTAACCAAGTACTGTACTCTTAGCTAATATTGACCAAGGACTTACTAACAAGATCTTGCCACAAAGCCGTCGAGAGACCTGATCTATGGCTCGGCGCGAGCCTTTGCCTTCCTCCACCAGATAGCCGAATGAGCGCGAAATATATTATGCGGAGCACTCAGTCAGCTTTTCAAGCATGACTAAATGCACTTAGCTCGGTAGAAACGCTTGGCTGTTCGGGTGGTTTGTGTGACAACGTGACGTGAGGATAGGGAAATATAGGGATCGGGGAAATTTTATATGAATGTAGTAACACGTACCCCTGACGGCGATGAGTACTTCCTGAGTAAGGGCGGTGTCATCTGGATTTACCCGTGAGCCCTTCACCGGGAAAGGGGGGCGAGCGGAGAACTTAGTAATAAGTAGTAAGCGCTGGTAAGCGAGTTTCTTTTTACATAATTTCTAGCGAGGATGCATGGGGAGTGGAATTACTAATACAAGTGCAGCTTGGGAATAAGCTTAAGTGACCAGGAACCCGGTTGCACACGTCACGGGACTTCAGGCCTGGAAACGTCTAGATATTGAGATACCGTGTGCTTGGAGTGGGGAAAAATGGATTTGTGAAAGTGTGTCATGCCTGAGTAAAGACGCTTAATCCTGATACCGATGATAGTTCTGCAGAACTTCTTGCCTCATTCTTCTCTTTGGTGCTTTCCGCCCGGTCATCAACTCGAATTGAGCGATTGCTTGCTCGGGTAGCACTTCCAGCCCGTTGACCATCACCCAGGCTCGTTGTGATTCTTCGCGGACTTGACGCATTTGGCTGAGGAGCGGAGTTTCCAGTGGCGGCTTGTATGATAACTAGATATCTCGAGTTTAGTGCTTATACGTACATTCCTAAGAACGCGGTATCGGGATCCTTACCTCAACGACAACTCCACCGGTCGGACTTCCAAGCCACTGGGTGGGCATCTCGAAATCCGCAGGCGGCTGGTCACCGACACTTCTCGCCGGGACACAAGCAACGATCATCGTCGGTGGTTGATAGCCTGCAGGCCATGCCTCGTTTCTTGATTTCATTACCCGAACGATCTCCCCGTTGCTACTTAGTCCCGCAGCCCAGGAGTTAAAGTGGCGAGCGACAGTCTCAGCATGCGCAACGGTCCGATTGAAAACGAAGATTTTACGACATCCTAGTTGGATCATGGCGTAAATGGCAGCTCTTGCCATCCCACCTGCTCCAATGACTATCCCCGTCGTCTTCGAGGGCTGGACGACATTTCGAGGCGAGATGCTTCGGCGCAGGCAGGTCATAATCCCGATGAAATCTGTGTTATCTCCATAATATGCGCAGACCGGACCAGCTTTGCTTCTTCGATTGGCCTGGCGAAGGAGTGATTGTGTGCTGCCGTCAAGTGGGCTACTGTCAGACGGGACCCTCAGGGGTAAGAGAGTATTGGCTGCCCCAATCGCTGTAGCATGATAACTTTTAGCTGCTATCCGCGACATGATCTCCACCTTGAATGGTTGAGTGATTGCTGCGCCCCCCCAATTCGGATCTTGACATAGATTGTGAATATCCTCCCACGAAGCGACTTTCAAAGATTGGAAGTCATGGCCCATCCCGCAAACTCGGTAGGCTGCATTGTGCATGGCTGGTGACAGACTGTAGAATACGCTTGCTCCAAGGTGGTAGTAATGAAGGGGGTCGAGAACGGAGTTATGGTATAATGCTTGCATAGCTTCAGCGGCGGTGGGCAGAAATTGCCGAAATTGACTCTTGCTGACAGTGCTTTTCATGATTGGATGTGTGACGGGTGTAAATATGCGATTTGAGATTAGGGAGGGCCTACCAAAGTCTCCCAGATTGTATGCAATAATGGGAAGATGGTTCGGGATTGACTCGATCTGGGTTAAGAATGCCCGAACAGTGTCATTGTCCGCCTGTCTCGATGTCGCTCGGACAAAACGAACCATATCACAGCCCAGACTTTGTGCTTTCTGATACTCTTTCATGCGGGATTCGTCATCCCAGCCCCATGGCTCTTGAGTCCTGACCAGATAATTTCCGATAACTTTAGTACGTCCAGAAGATTGCACGATATTTGACACGCGATCGGAAGAGTGCTCGAGATCCACAACAATGTATTCTACCCCAAGTCTTAAGCCATATTCCAGCAATTGAAAGTATATGTCTTTCTTTTCGACGGTCGAAAGTTGTGCATCCCCAAACACGTAGTCTTCGACATGAAATATGATCGGCACGCCGAGCTTTCTCCTGATTGCCGCCACCTGCTTCCCTATGACTTTTTGAATGTCAGGGGTCCAGATGTCGATTTTTAATTGGACCGCGTCAGATCCAGATTCCAATTGCTCGAGATCCAAAAGTGGGATGGTAGATAATCGAAGAGACAATGCGTAAGTGTACGATCTGTACTCTGGAGGCATAGCTGCAATCGAGAAAGGACTTTCAAAGCCATTTCGAATAATGCCGAGACCCGTTATATGATCCAGAAAAGCTGAGAAGTCCTCCTTTACATGCTTTAATCGCGCAGAAACGGTTGGAAACCCCTGATCCGTTGGAACTTCCGTCAGATCACAACTAGGATCGTAAAGATTATAATACTCCATATTGGAGCATAACCTGTGGGTCAAATCAGCAGTCTCGAGACGAGATGCCTCCACTTCCCCCAGATTCAACAACTGCCGAATCCTTTGGCTGTTACGGGTCACATAAATCACTGGATTTGTCTTCGAAAATTCAAGAAGAACCTTCTGCGCTTCTTTTGCAAGGCTCGCCATCCCACATTCGATCATGCATCCTGATCTGTTCTGGTACAGCATCTGCCTCATCACTTCCACATTCCGTCTATAGAACTCTTGAATTCCATATTTAAGAATAAAGGCACCTCGAGAGGAACCTTCGACTTCGTGGAAATAATGGTCTTCTGTGATAAGTCGTCGTCCAAGGTGAGTGGCACCAATGAATCCGAGACTTCGTTTCCCTGATCCTCGAGACCCAATTAAGACGATAGATGCATCGGATGGAAATAATCTGGTCCCGTGGAGTCGCTGTCCTGAATCCAATGTCAATGGGCCTCCGAGTAATGCATGTTCAACCTCAGTCGTCAGGGACATTTCCAATGCTCTATAAGCACTGCACGTGACTCGTTTGTACTGTAGAGCCTAGCTATCTAATTTCAGGATAGTCGCACCAGATCGGCTACACAGATAGATCAGAGAGGATGGAAGGAGAAGAGGATAATAGAAGGTAAGGAAGCTTTGTGTTCAATGGGATTTTGAATCCAGAGCGTCTGCACATTGCACTTGTCGACTGATTTTAGCTTGACGATGACTAAGCAGCATGTAAGGTCGTGGCGGTCGCCGGAAAAAACTTCAGCCCTTGGATGCATGGTCAAAGCTTCGAATGCGGCTCCGCTTGTTAGCAGGGGTTATAACTCCGCGTTGTTTAATATTCAAGGTACCTTATACTTTGGAATTATGCCGACAATCATGATGCATTCCGCCCAAAGCTACCTAAAGGCGCCTGGCGGGAAGATTTTGTGCTACCACATTCTTAGGTAATCGATTGGATTTGAGTACGCTCATTTGAAACACCCTTCGTTGAAATGTACGGTATTCCCTCGACAGATTCGCGATCACCTCCAATACCTCCAATATGTCCAAAACGCAAATTCGCACATATCGACGAGCCTGACCCTTCACCACCACCTGGCACAATGGAACGATTCCAAATTGAGACCGAGGAAGCACAGCAGGAAATCAAGGCATTCCAATATTCCCTTATATCAGTCAGCGACTAACGAAAAGTTCATGCCAAAGCCTTGCCCTCTGAAGCGTTCACATGCATCATTCTTTCAGACCTTGTCGAGCCCACTCCTCCGAAAAGACACTGCCTTAAGTCTGTAGATAACTTTGTTGCCCAATGGCTCGAGCTGTGTTCCGAATCAGAATCTTACCGAAACAGACGTTGCCGATCGGTTACTTTTCTTGGTCACTCAGACGACCGCGACGTTATTCCTAGAAGACTTACAAAGGCAGTACCGAATATGGAATATAGACAAGATGCTGAGACCTTCGCTCTACCACCAATACCAGCCTCACCAGCCTTACTTGAACCACGATATTCCCAGTCTCTTGAGCTGTTTGATGCCGCTAGCGCAGCTAGTGGTTTAAGTCGATCATCGGAAAGAAGCCTTGTTGAAGATCTCTATTACTGGACAACGAACTTGTTTAAGAACAATATCTACTTATGCAATCCCTACGAGCAGTTTCCCGACCATATTGCCAGCCTTGTTGGGTAGTTGGGTATATAGGCAAAGACCGTGACTCTCTAGGCCCATTACTAAATTAAATAAGACAAGATGAACGTTTAATAACCTTGAAATAGGTTGCGACAACTTCTCCGTGAGAAGGTGTTTTAAGGCTAATATTTGCCCTGATCTGGGATGCTCGAATAGTCTTAGACGTATACATGAATTTCCAGTGAGGGAATGCGCTGTCTCAGACGTTGGATCTCGCTTGAAAGTTTGTGTTCCATATCCGGATATACTCTATGGACATAACCCCCTTTAGAGCGTTTCCTGAACAACTCTAAGCCCAACTCCTCTCCTTTGGATATGAATAGTAGGCAATACTGAGGGCCTACTATACCCCTTTTTCGTTGTCGAATCCAAGGCCGATGGAGTATCTAGGAAAGCCGGAAGCGTGTGGGTAGCAACGAATCAATGTCTTGGCAATTCTATGTCCGGTGGTCCTGTGTCAATATTGCTGAACACATTAACAACCAGCGGAAACAATGCAAGAGCAAAAAGATAAGATTATTGCAAATTAACGCCGCTGCATTCAGCGTCGCTATGAATGCCACAGAAGCTCGGGTTTATATTTCATGGAAGCACAATAAGCTCCGTTATTACATGCAGAAAGTTAGAGGGTTTGCTCTGAAAATCCCTGAGGATTACGTTGCATTCCGCAAATACGTCCGGAACATCCTTGATTGGCGCAAGCATGAGCGCTTGGAAGAGGTTCGAAAATCAATAGATTGCCTCCTTGAAGAGACTAGGAAAACGGCCTCCAAGTCCCGCCTCCAGCCTTCGTCCACAAGTAGCAGTAGTCTTTGACTCAAATCCTCTCGCAGATGCGAAAGCAAAGCCAAAAACATACAAGATCAGAGCGATGGAGGAAATGCTCGGCCTCCTACCAGTTTCCAGGGATATAATCAGGGTCGTCCCTTTATGCAATTCGCTGACAATGTTGAAGTGCCGAAAGAGGTAGATCACGACTAAGCCAGGAAATTTTAGGGTTAAAGCTCTTTGTCCGCCGTTCTTTCTTGAAAGGCCAAAAGATAGTATACTTGTGACTTGATCTTTCCTAGCATTGTCCTAGGTCCCTAGAAAAGGGCGTCGACTATATACATGAATTTAGCCAGATGAATTCAAGCGCGAATTTCAAAGTATTACGTATCGTGCTCATTGCTATCAAGGGCTATTGCTCTTGCGATTCTGCCCCTCTCAAGTTGATTTGAAACCTTGCGACACCCGAATTCGGATCGATGCGGAAAGCATATAGTGTGCACCATTGACCGGGTCTCTGCTATCTCGCTTCACGTACTCCCAGCAGAATTTAAGGCTCGCTATCCTGTCTACGCCTATGATTGTCATATCTTTGTGACGGCAGCTCACCTCCGGACAAAGTCTTGCTGGAACAGGAGACCAGTATTTGTCACCATAATTCACCGCTTTGGCTACGTTGGCTGCCGTGTTAAAGCCTTGATGGTAGGTCCAAGGAAGGTGATGACAATTTAGTTCGGGGCCTGACAGAAGAGAAAGTAATAGATCTTGTGTATGTCTAAGGTACGCCACAGGTAGAGGCCTAGCTCGCGGACCCAGCTGTTGCATGGTGACTTTTGGATTTCTGAAGAGTATACGTTCAAGGCGCATATCTTGTGCAAAGAAAAAAATTGGTTCCTTGGCCTATGGATATAAATCAAAAGATACTGACTGGCCTGGAAAATAAATATATAAATTATATCATAAAACATTTTAATTTTAAATATGTATTAACTTATATGTAACATTCAAATATAGATGACACGTGACTGACATTCACTCTTGGACTTCTTTCTCTTGCTCTTCAGACATGCTCTAACCTCGTTATTCAACATATAATTTCACAACATCTATTGTTTAATCGTTCATTAAATAAATTCAAATCATATTAAAAACTTGTATACTGAAAGTTCTTTTCATTCTTTCAACTTATTTTTCAGTCAATTTTTGATAAAATTCCTATGATTGTGCAGGACAGGGATAACCGCGCTAAAACCGTACGGAAAAGACTTCAGCCGTTGAATCCGGGGAAAGGGCAAATTCGCGAAGAAGTTCCTTACCCCAACTTATACGGACTCCTAGCAATCAAAACTCGAAAGAACTTAGAAATATCTTCGTTAGAAATTGATCTGCTACGGATCTCGAGCTTGAACGGACGTCGAAAGCCCCAATTGAGCTGCACTTACAGTACCCCTCATTTGAATTTGGATCGAATCGCCGGTATTGGCTTGCAATCCGCATGTGCGACTCCCGAAGGTCTGCCCATCGGGCTTCTCAGAGCGGTGGATATGGATCATGAAGATAATTCCAGTGGCAATAAGTCTAGAAAGCAACCGGGCAATGTGAAGGGCACAGGTGGAGGGAAACAAGGCCAAAGGAAGAGAGTATCACAGGCGTGTCATAAGTGCCGCAATCGTAAAGATAGGTGCGATGGCAAGAGGCCGACATGCTCGACATGTATAACACATGGGAGGGAGTGCACATATGATGCAAGTGTGAAGAAGCGTGGCCTGCCGGAAGGTTATGTGAGGGGTATGGAAAAACTTTGGGGACTTACGATTCGTGAAGTGGACGGTATTGAGAAAAATATATTGTCAGTCTTTACTGGGGATGAAAAGAGCGACGGACTTCGACAGTCTTGGAGTGACGATGCGGACAATCTTGTTGATATTTGGAGGAAGTCACAAATATCGAGACAGCTTGAAAGATTACTACCAATCCTCGAGTCAACAAGCGAAAGTATGAAGAGAAAGCGCCCTAGCTCGGACACTACTTTTGAGAAAAGGATTGCAAGGGGCCAGAACATCGAAGAGAGGTTACTGGTTGGCTGGCGGGACAAGAAGTTTGATTGCCATGGTCCCGATGTCGCCAACAGGACGCGGTATAACCCGGGCATTGGTCATATTGATCCCATTTTATCTAGAGGCTATGAATCTATTTTGAAGCCTGCAAGTCGCAATCTAGGGATTCTTACGCCGGCCATTGACATCCCTGATCTTCCGTCGGAAACTTGGCATCTCTTGGATGTATACTTCTCTTACACGCATTGTTGGCTTCCAATTATCGAGAAACATGATCTACTACGAATTTCTCATCAATATCCAGATAATAAAGGTGAAACGCAGTCAGCGACGGGCGATCAAGCGGTCCTTTGGGCCGTTATAGCATACGCTAAATATCAACACAGAGCTATAAATAATACCCCGCATGCACAAGGTCCTGTCAGTGAAATGGTATGGACGGCAGAGAGAATGTATTCTCAAGCCAGGAGACTTATTCCTGATGAGGAAGGCATCCTAGATGTTAGTCATGCGCAAGCTCTTTTGATTCTTGCCTTAGTCAACATGGGGATAGGGCATCTCAGTCGAGCGTGGCTACTCGTCGGTCAGGCTGTTCGGGTTGCTATTGACCTCGGTATTGATAAAGTCTCATTCGAAGACGAGATCAAATATAAAACAAAATCTAGATCAAAACACGTGTTTCTTGGATGCTTTATTCTCGACACGATCATTGCGGCCCGTTTGGGGAGACGTCCACATCTAAGATCAGATGATATCGAGCAGGTTGGGTCAGTGGATGAAAATGGTCTAGATGAATGGGATCCCTGGACGGATTGCCTTTCGGTGCGAAAGGGCAATACTAGCAATTCTCGGGGCCCTGCATCTATTTTAAGCACCTTCAACAAGCTTGTCCAGGTCTTACGAATTCTTAATGAAATCATAAGTTTACCAAGTAACTCCGAAGGTCAATATCTTCGTGCAGACTTCTCAAATCGACTGCATATCTGGAGCCTGTCACAGTCCCCGCCATTATCTCTCGGCGACGTAGACTCGAGGAATGATAATAGTTTGTTACTGCCACACCACTATCACTTGCAAATTTCATTTTTGAATACTTTGGCAACATCTCAGCTACTTCCAAATGGCAATGGAAAAGGAAATTTAAACTTGGAACCTTGCAATGGAATAGCCCGTCAAATAGTTGGCCAACTTATGCAACACTCGCAATCATTCGGGCTTGTCATGGTATCGCCAATATTCGAATATTATATGAAATCAACATATGGTGTTCTAGAGACACTTCAAGACAGTATCGAGAACACACATGTAATCCTCAACGATTGTAGACATGGCATGGATAACTGTCTACTTAGCATGGAATCTGCATGGCCAACATTTGAATTACTGAAAATTTCACCACTATGTCAGCCTAAGTCTAGAACCCGACAGGAGAGTCAAGTGGCTTTCGACCTCACGAGTACTATGAATCCTTGTGCTAGTACCCCACGAGCAGTCATGACACCGAACAGTTCAACCACCTTTGAGATCAATAGTCCATTCACCCCCCAGCTTTTTCGCTCGCACTCGATGACAAGTTCGGAGAGAGCACCCCAAGCCAGGAGTGCAGTACAGCCTAAAAGTCCCATGGCACCACCATCATTACATCCAAATCACCAATCTATCTATTCCTCAACGAATCTTGCCCTCGATTTTCAGGACAGTCCCACCGCCATATTTAGCATGACCGATCCAGTTACATCAAATTCATGGCCTTCAATAACAAACCAACCTGAAATGCAGAATCCTAGAACAGTAAACAATGAAATAGATGCCGATTCAACATTCAACGAGTTTGCGGCCTTAGATGCTATGGAATGGTTTGTGTTCTCCTTTTTCTCGCCACACCATCTTTCGCTGACACTCCTCAAGGTCTGAGAAATGGGATCAAAGCCTGGTAAATCTCGGTTTTACGAATTCAGATAATATGAATCAAGATTTCTACGCCTTCTGTCGAGAACCAGATCCTCTCTCTCCAAACAATGTATTCCAACAATTATTAGCTACTTCTAATGCTGCAACAGCAGGTCTGTTAGATGGGTCGGCGTTTAGTGGGTTAGGCACGGGAGGTTTGGGGGGGAAGGAGCTGCTGGAACTTGGTGACGAAAATGAGGGGATTGAAGCAGGCCAGATTCTGCAAGCCTTAAGCGCCGCTGAGGGTTAAAGAGGGAATGACTAATAGAGCCCTATTTAAGGGATTTATTATATAAGTTTTGGACATGTGAACTATCACATTCCTTGTTCTCTCGGAGAAGAGTGCTGTTTCACACACAAGCATTCATGTCAGATTTGCACCGGAATGTGGTTTCCAACCGATCGATAGTCTGCTTTGATGGTTGAATACCACGCGTGCAATCTTGGGCTTCTCTAAGGACAAATCGAAGGCGCTTCGGCCTCAGCCAACCAAATAAAGTGGCCGGAAAATCTTTGTGTTGCCGTGTTACCGCTGGGACCGACATCTTGGCATGAGTTAATAGCAATTCTATTCGATTTTACTGCCCTTTCACTGGCTATTGAAAGCTACATGCCCAGATATCATTTTTCAGCGCTATCGTTCCCTTGTGATATTTTAGATTTGAGACTGATGAACTGTATACAGTAGTCTCACCCGGGCCAACGTCCTAACAATTAGAGCCGCATGGCAAAAGGTCGAAGTATAAATTAGGAAACAGATGAATCAATTATTGGGTCTGATCGTCCAGTACAAATTCTGAGTCGAAAGTTAGTTACTGTATCCTGGACCCGTCCTAGCCCCATCCTCCACCATCTATCAATAATATAAAACCACTTGTTATATTCCTCCTTCTAGTTGATATGGCCCAGCGTTAGGGTTAGGATTTTGCTACTGTTACTGAGTTAAGAGTTAAGAGTTCGGATTCCAGCCCAAAATCTTTTTATTATATCAATATTTTATGTGAGAAAATGTCACCTCTTCTCATGCCTGGATATTGAAAGGCTAAAGAGCTTATTATTTTGCTGAGAAGAGGCTTGAGATTTAAGGTTAAATATTGCAGTATTATAGTGATTGAATTAAAAAATAATATGTCGAAGGCTTGGGGAAACATTAATATTTTTTAAGCGGTTAAAACTGGCTTATATATGTATATACAGATCAATTTTTGCCATTTAATCCCCCCCACCCCAAAAACTTGTGGGTTCAAATTAGAAGGAGGCTATCTTTAGTAAGTTTCATTCTGCCTGCTCCCAATACAGGTTTAACTACAAATCTAAGAATCAGTCAACTAAGCAACTCGATTATCAAACAAGCTCTTTGTATGACTGTCTATGAATTTAAAAAGACTATTGGGAGAAATGGACTGATGCTCCTGGTATTACATGTTTATTGTTGTGTTCATATTGCATTCCCTAATAATATATTAGAAGAGCAAAAGTATATGACTTTAATTAAATGGAGTTTATAAATTCAATACTTCAACCAGCGTTGTCTGAAAATAATAACCTTATTCAGCCTCATGTTTGCACAGCCACTCTCGTCATCGAACAACTTCAAAAGATCGACAACAATTTGTCCGCGTGCTCAACGTCGTACATCAACCACTAATTCACCACAATCTAATTCTTGTGGCGGTGAAAGGTGGAATACCCACTACTGATTTATCACTTAAATCATTATGACTTTATGACCAGAGATAAAAAACCCCTTTCTCACGATCCCCAGCATCCGCCAAATCCCTCAAGATGCTTCTTCTCCACCAAGCTGGCAGCGTGAAAATTGGAGAAGTTGTGCGGTATACAGTAACCTACACACCAGCATACGATCGCATCCTTCCCTCCCCTCCGCATCTACACCTTAAAATCAAGAACACATCTGCAATAGCCCTCCGTGCAGCCTTTGTTCACGGGCCCTACACCCTCTATGCATCCGCGTGCCCATCCACCTTCTCCCCCAACTCGAAATTCGAGAATCCCCGCCGTGACGGCATTCCTGAATTCGAACCAAATCTCAAAGCCGGGGGGGTCTTCACCACCCGTCTTTGCGTCCCCGAAGAAGTGCGGAAATCCGCTGGGTCCGCGACTAGAAGTACGGTTTCGGGGGAGGATGTCAGGAGTGTTTCGTGGATTATTGAGGTCGCGTCGCAGGTCATATTCTCTAATTCCGCTGCGGTACACTATGAGATTTTCCTAGGAAGGGATGAGAAGGCTCTGACGATTGGATTTGGGAGTGGCATGGGATTGGCGCCTACACCGGGGCAGGTCAGCGACCATCAGCAGAGTATAGGGGCAAAGAATGGCCACCATAATTCGCAGCAGAAGGGGGTGTATTCGAGGTCTATCAGGCTAAGGGTGGATGATACGGCGAGTTTGTGGAATACGCCGAAAATGCCGGAGTGGGATAATGGGAATGAAGGGTTTGAGGGGAAAGATGCGCCGGTGGAGAGTCTGACAGAAGAGAAGGATAGTGATCAGGGATATAGGCAGAAGAGACAAAAGAAAGTGCATTTAGTGGTTTTGACGCATGGGCTACATAGTAATCTTGGGGCGGATATGTTGTATTTGAAGGAGAGTATAGATGCTACGGCGAAACAGGCAAAGGTAGATGCTAAGAAACGAATGACGAAAGAAAGAGAAGAGGGGAATATGGGTGAATCTAGTAATGATGAGCAAGAACAAGAAGTCATTGTCCGAGGATTTTCTGGAAATGCCGTACGGACGGAGAGGGGAATTAAATATCTTGGAAAACGACTGGCAAAATATGTTCTCAACATGACATATCCAGATCAACCATATCGACCAGTCACGAAGAAATCAGCGGCCGATGCCCTCTCGCATGCTCTGAAGCCAGAGGTACCCAAAATTGAAGAAAAAGGAACCCCAACTCATGAGAATAGCACCATATTCAAAGAACCTTACCATGACAAGAAATTAGCGTATAAGATCACGAGCATTAGCTTCATCGCACATTCCCTCGGTGGTCTGATACAGACCTATGCTGTAGCATATATCCAGAAGCATTCCCCTACTTTCTTTGATGTTATCCAACCAATAAATTTCATTGCGCTTGCAACACCATTCCTGGGATTGAGCAATGAAAACCCATTATATGTCAAGTTCGCTCTTGATTTCGGGCTTGTTGGTCGAACAGGGCAGGATCTTGGATTGACTTGGCGGCCACCCACAATTGCTCGCAGTGGATGGGGTGCAATTGTAGGTGGGATTAGTGAGAATGCTCATAAAAAGCTTGAAGGCGAAGGTTCACCAGAATCTAAACCTCTGTTACGAATTTTACCAACTGGGCCAGCGCATACTGTTCTTAAAAAATTCCGGAACAGGACTGTTTATTCAAATGTGGTGAACGATGGCATTGTGCCATTACGCACGAGTTGTCTTCTGTTTTTGGATTGGCAAGGTTTAGGTCGTGTGGAGAAAGCAAGAAGAGAAAATGGACTTGTTGGTACTATGGCAGGTTGGGGATGGGCTGAGCTCACAGGCGCAAATTCGAGTTCTCCATCTAGATCACCGTGGTCTCAGGAAGATGTCAATGATAGCGAGGATACGGTCAATACCCCCACCAGACAAGGCCACGGTGAAGAAGTCCCACAACCACCATCGGGCGTAACAGACGATGACGATACACGAAGTTTAAAGAGTATAGCTGATCGACCTCACTCAGCTATATCGTCTCCTGGAGCTGATCCAGGCGTTTCCACGTCCAATTCGGTCTCAAGCAATAATACTGGCGCTTTGGCAGGAATTCTTGGATTCTTTAAATCAAGTCAATCCCCAAAATCTCATAACCACGAACCCAAATCCAACAAAATCTACAAACGCAGTCAAACAATTAAAAGCGACAACTCCACACAAAAACCTGCAGATGTCGAGACAGAACGAGGTCGGTCCAAAGCTACAACCGGAGAATCAGACGCAGAAGACTCGAACCGTCTTTCCGCACCCCCCAAAACTACCTTCTTTGAATCCGCAGGTGATCTTCTAAAACCTCCTTTGCCATCCGTTGAATTTCTAATCGATCCATCCTCCCGCCCCCGAACAATCTTCCACGACCGAGTCTACCACCCTGAAGATATCCCCTCCCCTCCTCTAAAAAAACGACCTAGCGCCCTCCGTCGACGCTCGACTTCACTGACAACTTCCTCTAATCTATCTGTCCCTCCAACCCCCTCCACCCTTGGCATTCCACACGCCGGCTCCAATCTTAGCTCCCGCGATTACGACGATACAAAACATACTAATCCCGATAAAGATCCCCGCGACGTCGTAGACGGCTCAGCTATGAAAGTGGAAGAAAAGATTGCACGGGCATACCACCGTGATTTATCCTGGCGGAAAGTACTAGTAAGGCTAGAGCCAGATGCGCATAATAATATGATTGTGCGCAGAATGTTTGCTAATGCTTACGGATGGCCGGTTATCCATCATTTGTGCGAAACACATTTCAGTGATAGCAGAGCGGCTCGGGAGAAGGATGAGGACGAGAGTAATACGGAGCGTGCAAAAAAGGAGGATGAGAAACCTGACGAAGCGGGTGGGGAAGTTAACGAAATCGATGACGGGAAAGACAAAGGCAAAGCAAAAGAACGCGAACGTGGGGTATTGACCCTCCTCACAGAATCCCCGGAGAGAACCAATTCCGAAATCAGGGAGCAGGATGATGAGGTTCCCTCTCTACATGAGAAAGAAATATCCAGATCCAGAATGGGAAGTTCGGGGAAGGCACTTCATAAGGAGGCTGCGGATCGGGCGAGCGATGAAAATAGCTGGAGTGAAAGCCAATGGATGGACAGTGCAGACGATAGTGATCTCGAGGGTTCTAACGATGAGAAAGGCAAAGGAGGTGGAGGCTGGACTTGGACCGAGGCGATTGTAGGCCGGAGTGCGAGTAGTCCGCGAGGCACTGAGAAGCAGGACCTGGAGGGGTTTCTTGGCAAGCATGTCAGTAGGACTAGAGATGGTGCTGATAGTCCCGAGGAACTCGATCCCCAGTTTGAGAGCGATGCCGCTGCAGCAAGGATGTTGAGCGGGGAGATGGCAGGCATGGGTCTTGGACTGGACTTGGGACTTGCGCATGCGCATTCGCATTCTTATAGAGATGAGGAAGATAGGAAGGATAAATGAGGGGCTAGATATATATATTTGTAAGCCCGGGGGCTCCTGCGGCCCTTAGATTACACCTTTTCCTCGATCCGTGCAATCCCACGGGTGCCGTAAGACTATTTAAAATTCCTGGATAATCTTAAATTAGAAGTAAACTATGGTAGGAGCGGGGCATTAGAATCAATCTTTAGGGATAGAAATAAAAACGCGACCAAAAGAGCATAAACCCTCAAAGACTAACTAATCAGTCTCCGCCATTCAGAAACCTATCTAGAGCCCAAAAACCAAACAATAATCTAGACTCCCCAGCCCTCCCTGAACCCTCCGAAGCAAAGCTGTATGTTATATAACTCAGCCACTTGCAAAGAACCGAAAACTAAAACAAAATCTAGCGTATCGAGAGTTACGATGGCGATTTCATTGTTCCTGGTTCGAAGTTGTTCCTAGCGAAACTTTTGAGTGTTGTGATATGATAATGGTGTTGAAAGCGATTGTGATAAACATGATATTATAAGTTGAGCTATTGGCAAAGGTACAAATATATAATACTTTTGCACGGATCGTCGATTGGTTTTGGCAAGGGTTGTCTATTGATCCCGGTACTTGGGTTTGGATGAAGGATGGTGGTTATAGTTGCGGTCAAAAAGGAAAAGAAGGGGGTAGAAAACAAGCCGCAAAAGTATGGTGGCGGTGAGTTGGAAAATATAGATGTGCATTGGCTTGGGCAAATGTACTGTGCAGAATAGGATATGCTGTTATACCCGGACTAAACTATAATTCTATATGCTCAGAATAATTTCAAAGATCGACTCCCATCATGCAGACCGAAGAAGTGTTCTGCATTAAGGTAAAGATTATCGGCCAGTGATGAAATAACAGCATTTGCCAGATTCCGTGATATGTTCTAGTGGCGATGATGCCTGTTTTGCGTGACCCTGGCGATAACTGATTGATCAAGTTACTCAAAGACCTAAGCATGCGGAATTTCAACACTTCAAGGATCAAGAACAATGTTCGAACCAGGCAAATTTTATAAATCCTAATCTTTAGAGCAAACATTGACTCGAGCACAAACACCGCCAGACAGCGACATGAAATCATTTCATAGCTGGCCAGAACCTGAGATAGGACCAGAAGAGATCGTTGAGCATTACACCAGATATGGTGAGTACAGAATTGTAAGAGATACAAAACCCGAAGACGTCGATGTCCCGCACCAGGAGGTACTTCTTCTGCATAATCTGAAACAGAAAGGAGGTGCCCGGAATCGGAACAATAGGAGAGATTGCGTAGAACAGTGCTCTTAGAGCGCATGATGCCCAAGAAAAAAGGGGAATAGTTACAACCACGTCATTATACATATTGATAGATGCGTGTTCACAGAATAAGGTTACATGTGAACCTGCTCAGTAAGCGGTAGGTCCAAGCTTCACCCTCCCCCCTTTCCTCGTCTGCTCATCAGCCACTATCTCTATTCCGACGTAATACACGCATATTTATACAGGAAAAATCAGCATATCTTCTTTACCCAAGCTGCACGATGTGGTCGACATGCGGTATGACGAACCTTAGCTCGTACTCATTGGGGGTAAAATCGCACCATTCCTCGGGGTGTACAGTACTATCTAGTGATTGACCACTCATTCCAGCCAACTTCTTTTCCTATTATGCCCCAGGATGGTGGTGCAGGGATGCGTAGAGCCTTTCAGGTCTGTGGATCAACATACACAGTGAAGGACATGCCGCTTACATAGGCTAGACCAGACTCCAAAATGCATACAAGAATTCCGGGGGCTTCTCAGTCGACTAGCCTTACCCGTGGTCGGGGAGATTGATAGGGCTGTAGGTATTGGAGTTTTGTTATGTTTCTGCTTTGCTGTCTTGTTATCACCTTACTGTAATGACAATTCGAACTGCCAGTTCATCATCTCCCCCTAAATTGTACTTCCTGTTAGTACCATATTCTCCCTCAATCTCGCAACAATCTTTCCCACCCAAAAAGAACGTGTCTCTCTCAAAATGGCGACTACAACAACTATCACGATTCGAACATTGGCTCTCGAAAACGGGCAGACGGGCGGGCATACTATCATCACAACCAGTTCTACGGGTTCTGCACTGTGAGGGATACGGAGGAGGAAGCTGTGTGAGTCCTAGCTGAGATCCAAGGCAAAGCCGATACGGAAGCGGTGCAGGCGTTTGCAGACGCCGTGAAGCAGGCCGGTAGCAGCAGTAAGGAAGGCATGTGGGCAGATTCGACCCTCGAAGATCTGGTGCAGTATAACGATGGCTTCAAGACTAAGTTGATAGGGACGAAGACGCAGGTTGCGGTTCGCATCTTGCTGCTTAAGAGTCTAGGCATCGATGTGGTTGTTGTTGGCGTTTCTGCACAACGAGGATGATGTTGAGACGTTTGGGCGAGAGGTGCTGGCCTTGGTTCGGAGCTTAGAATTGGAAGGGAGGGGGTAGGGATAGCGAGGAGGAGATAAGGAGGACGGGGGAGGTTTATGGGGCTAGGAAATAGGGGGTAGAGTATCGTGTAAGCTTCTGACAGCATGCAAGAAAGAAGTCAAAGCCAAAAAAAATCCCAAAGGATATCTCTATCTACTTCCTCTAAACCATAGTGTACAGTCGCCCCACTCCACCACAGCAAATTACCACTCACCCCACTCATCATCATCCTTCTTTTTCGCGGCCCCCAAAGGAGAGACTCCGCTTCCACCCGCCTTTCTGACAGCAGACGTCCCTATCGCACTCGGCTGTCTCGATTCTCCCGCCGCCGCAAAACTATCCCAAAAATCCTTCTTACTCTCATCAATAGGGGTCGTTCTGCTATACCCACTTGCAGAAGGACCTTCGACGAAGCGATTAAAGCCATCAGCAGCACTCCTTGCGCCCGTCTGAGCATTCCTAGCCACTTGAGCTGCTGTGATTCTAGCTTGGGCTGCAAAATCCGTCTCTCCTAGCTATAAACATGTCTGGTGAGCTAAACTTGATCTGGGCGCTTTTGGGTGGGTGTATGTATTTGGTCGTACCTTCTGAGCCGTAGGTTGAATATACCCTTCATTAACCGTCTTGGCCGTCTTCCCCACCGTTGTAGTCAACCATCCAAATCCCTTCGTTAATGCCGCCACTGGATCTTTCTGTAAATCTTCATAAGCGGGTAATTTTGCTTCGCTCTTAGGTGGTCCCATGGGAGAGCTTCCGAAACCGGTAAATTTACCCCCTTGATTTGGTGGTAAATCGGCTGATCGGCTGGCGTTAGATGCTCCGAGAGAAGCGAAGTATTTGTCGTCTACCTTTACTTTTCCTCGACTTGGGCTGTCTGTGCGTGCGCTATTCGGTGGTCGGGAAGAAAGGGGTGTTGTGGATCGACTTCCGGATGTACTGTTGATAGTATTGATACCGAGAAGAGTCGCCGTTGGAGGAGGAGGTCTGGCGGAGGGATCGTATTCTCTGTGCTCAACTTTTGCTGATAATCTCTCTTTCCATTCCTCCCCCACTTCGCCAGAATATCGTTCTGCAATCGTGGCATCATCCCAACTGCATATCAATTAGCCACTGCTTCTCCATGAGTCCCCACTTCCCCCTTGCCAAAATAATAACAAGGTGACCCACGTAATGCCCGCCATCTCACTAACTTCATGTTTCTCGAAGAACTCCTTCCATGGTTTATTCCCCCCCAATCTCATGCGCTCTATCTCTTGCGTCTTAAAAGAATCCATTGTAATACTTCTTACAAAACTAATATGCACGCCCAACCCTCGATGTACACCCGCACAACTCAAACAGATGAAGATGCCGAATTTCGGGGATGCCCATTGCGGGGAGGGCGCATTACAATCGGCGCATCGATCATTCGAATTCGATTTTTGGATCTCGACGAGCTGAGCAGCAGCATATAAGCACAATTCCCAGCATCATCAAAAGTCAAAAGAATACGCTCTACAGAAAAGTACATACCTTGGATCTCGTCTCCGGATCAACTTCCCACATGGCTTTACTCGCCATGTTTCCCGCTTTCTTCGCAAGGCCAACCACCGGGGTCAAGCTGTTCCACGCAATACTACGCCTGTACACATGTAATCCTAGGGTTTACGCGCAAAGGATATAATATTAGGAGGCGAAAGAGAGGGTAGGAATGAAGAAAGGAAGATGTCTTGTTATTTTAGAGAATCTGATGTGGGGTGGTTCAAGGGGGGCGCTTAAACCTGGATTTTTATCGGGGCTTAGCGGATCCAATCGAGGTGGATGCCGAGGCGCGGATCTGACAAGTGCAAGTGCTAGAATAAGTGCGACCTACCAACGATAATACGGTACCGTCAGGTTGGATAGAGTTCTTCTATTCGCGAGGCCCATCATAGCACGAATATCACGCATGCACGCAGAGTAAAAATACTTTCTACAAAATCAATAATGAATAACTTTTCCATTCCCTTCCCATCCCGAGAGCACATCAAGAAAGAAATCTAGTGTACAGCCCAGGCAGAGAAATGGTAATAAGACATTGGATGAAGAGAGTCATGAAGAACTAGTTGCCCCCGTGAAGAGAAAAGTCCATCTGTCTGTGAGAAATGAGCCGGAGACCACAAATCTAAAAGACGCCATTAACCATTCCGCCCACTGGAACTTTCGTTCAATTAAAAGAAAATCGTAGGAGTTGACTGTTCATCTGAGAGATCAAAGAACGAACATATCTCTTCCACCTCGATGTGTTCTTGCAAGGTATGATAATGGTCTAAAAGCAACGCATAGCAATGCATCTGACATCTCGTGATGCAGCAACTCCATCGTTACGAGTACAGTGCTCAAGCAGCAACTGCCTCGGCAGTACCGTTGGTCTCGGCGGGACCTTCAGCAGCTGGGGCGTTGGCATCCTCCTCGGTCTTGTCTGGGCTGTCAATGGCAATCTTGACAGCGATTTCACGCCCCTCGATCTCCTTTCCGTTCATCTCATTCACAGCCTTCTGCTGCTGTTCCTCGGAGGCGAGGGTAACGAATCCGAATCCACGACCCTTGCGAGGTTCGTTGCGGGCTTGAAGCTTCTTGACCATGAAACGAGGGATGGGCCGAAGGGCGATCTTGGCAGAAGATGGCTCGTAGGTAGCGAAGAGTTCCTTGAGCTATGAGGAAGTCAGCAAAGTATGTCGTGCACTATTTACAAGACATACCTTGTCCTCAGTAAGATCATATGGAAGGTTAGCAACCATGACCTTGTTCTTGGAAGGAACTCCGTCAGCAGGTGGGCCACGCTCGCGTCTCTCACGGGGAGCACGATTAGCTTGGTTCTTGCCATCCTTGTCAGTGGAAGCTAGATTGGTAACATCCGTCAAAGGAAGTACCTCAGTGGCAGCAGGTGTAGCGGCTGGCTCAGCACCTTCCTCGCCTCGGGACTATCAACATATTAGCGACTTCACATATCATCAGATGGTGCTATCAACGTACTCCACGGGAAGCACGACCACCACGACCACCACGACCGCGTGCACGGCCACGGCCACGACCAGTTTGTCTACGGCGCGTACCTTCGCCTCCGGATTGTCCTTCCTCTCCGCTAGCACCACCCTCAGCCTTGGGAGCGTTCACCTCAGGCTTGCGGGCTAGTTGAACCGAGACCTTGCGATCGAGGATCTCCTTGCCGGAGAGCTCGGAGATGGCACGCTCAGCCTCGCTAGGGGTTGATAGATCGACAAAGGCATATCCGACAGGGCGTTCGGTGCGTGGGTTCTTTGGGATCGAGGTAGATTCGCTGGAGATGAGAAGACGTCAGCAACTGTGAGAGAATGATGGTAATGACGACTCTGGATGCTTGCAGATGATGGAGCCGGCTCGGAGATATAATCTAGGGACAGGAGAGCGATCCCATGTGCTACCAGGGCCCGGAGCACATGTAGATCGAAGAAAGGGGTAAGATCGGAATCAAAGGTGACTTACACGAGGTATCCCTTAAAGAATTCAATCAACTCCCCCTCGGTGGTCGCATATGCGAGGTTTCCGATGTAGAGTCTTCGTCCCTCTGCAGCGCTAGCAAGAACAGCTTCATTGCTTTGGCTGTTCTCCGCAGGCTTGTCAGAGATGGATGTGTTGCCAAGAGCGGCAGTAACGTCGTTGACGGCGTCAGTAACTTTCTCCACGATGGTAGACATGGTGATTGAGTGGGTGATTTGCGGCTTGAGATTGTAGACTGAAGTAGATAGCTTGAGGTGTAGGGAAATTGGTCGACGTTCGCTGAGTGTGGATAAACTCTTGAACAAATGGGGGAGTTGTGCAAGGGTAGCTAGGTGCCCTAGAAGTCTGGGGAGTGTTTGGGGGATGGAGGAGTTGGAGGAGTGAAGTTCTGGATCGATTCTTATTGTTGTGATGTGGAAGGGGAAAGGGAGAAGGAGAAGGAGAAGGAGCAGGCGCGTGAAATAATATTCATTCCGCGGCTGCGCTCGGATTGGTGCGGGCGAAGCGAGGGGCGCCTTCCCTATTTAGGCTAAGAGTTCGACTTGCCAGCAGGCGAAAGGGAACATGAGTGAATCGACGCCGGTACGTATTTCATCATGAGCAATCATGCACAAAGAAAGTGAGGGGTGCTTGCAACGGATCATGAGGGGGAGGTGGCCACAAGTAAGGAGACCAACGGGCGTCACGGTCATGATCTGGTCGTGAGGGGCGTGCTGAGACAGAACCCGAGTTGAGACATAGCCAGCATCTTGTTATGATCTGATATGATTGCTGATCGATATGTTCCCCATATGCCCATATGCTTTGCCTTCGGAGTTTTTGTCCACTCGCTCCATGTTCCAAATGTAGCTATTAGTCATCAAGCCAGTTTGCTATCGTGTCGACGACATAAAGGAGCCGTTTAAATTCTTGTCATGCTTGTCATGTTTGGAGTTTGGGGGTGAGATTAAGACAGTATTAGTTTCTGGTGCCTTGAGTAATAGCATTAAAACCCAAATAGATTATTATTATTATTATTATTATTATTATTATTATTGTTACAACAAAAATGTCTCTAAAGCATTGCTTATAAAATTAACATCAAATGATCAAGCGAGCTACTAAACTCAATCGCTATTCTCTTTTACCAAATAGCTACCTAGGCTCTCTCTGAGTCTATAGTCGATACCCGGGATTTCAATATACAAGCCAAACAATATGCTGCCCCCTTCCCTTTCCGATTTCGCTATTTGTGATCACGTGACAACTATTTGTACCTTACCTACCCTATCGACGGGATGACGGCAAAGTCAAACATCTCTGTAAACAATAGAAAATGGCGACAGAAATCCTCGGCCAACGGCATGATAGAAGTGCTCTCATCCTCTATGGTACAGAAACAGGTAATAGTCAAGATGTGGCCGAAGATTTGGGTCGGGTCTTGGAGAGGATCCATTTCGTAACCAGGGTTATCGAGATGGACCTTGTTGAACTTGTATGTCTGGTGTTTCACGCTTGGAGAGATGTCCGGATAACTTACGGATGGATAGACGCACATATTAAAACATACTATTGTTGTCTTTGTTATATCGACGACAGGACAAGGAGAATTCCCTAGAAATGCAAGGGCATTCTGGAAGAGTCTGCTGCGGAAGCGCCTGCCTCCTGAATGTCTGAGTCACGTGCATTTCGCTGTGTTTGGCTTGGGAGATAGTTCGTACCCTCAGTAAGTTAGATATCCTTCTTAACTACAGCTACTCATTGCTGGTGGCTGTGCAGATTCAACTGGTCGGCCCGTAAGCTTCATAGACGGCTGGAACAATTAGGGGCAAAGGAAATATATCCACGAGGAGAGGCTGATGAGCAACATCCGGAAGGGTACGTTTCTGGCAAGAATATTGGGGAATAAAAGGCTGTTGCGACGGTATTGACGACATGCAGCATCGATGGGACATTTTTATCTTGGTCTCTGGACTTTCGAGCGATCATTTTAGAGAAGTATCCATTATCAGATGGTGTGGTTCCAATACCGTCCGGCGTCCTCTTACCGCCCAAATTCACTCTACGGTTCAAAGAGGATGCCCACGTAGCAGCAAGTCGACTTCAGCAACCTTTGGCCGGGCCCCAAGCCAGTCCTCTCCAACCCCAAAACACCAAGATTCTCTCAGCATCCCCTTCACTCGTCAGCGCAACCGTTGACGGCACAACTCCCCAGATCGACGATTTAGGAATCTCTACCAAAATGTGGGAGCCACCGGTTGAACGTGAAATAGTATCGAGAGAATACTTGAACGAACCTTCTGCGGAGCCTACACCCTTGGAAGACAGATTGCCGCCGCATGATCTTCTACCAGACATCCCATACACGATCAAGTTAGTGGAGAACAAACGCATTACACCCACTGAGCACTGGCAAGATGTGCGCCAACTTACCTTCCAAATGGATGAAACAATATACTATACTCCGGGTGATACCATGACCATCTACCCAAAGAACTTTCCTGCTGATGTTGAGGCATTGATCGATCTAATGGATTGGGGAGATGTTGCTGATATTCCACTCGAATTCGAAGCCAGACACCCAGACTTCTTCCTCTCCAAAACTCTTGTCTCCTATCATCACCCTCCCGGCCTCACACCACTCACAAATGCTACCTTGCGTGAACTACTCACCCATAATCTTGATTTCACCGCCATCCCCAAACGCCATTTCTTCGACCAAATCGCACACTGGACGGATGACAAAATGCATGCCGAACGCCTGCTCGAATTCACCAATCCTGCCTACACTGACGAATTCTTTGATTACACCACTCGACCTCGCCGCAGCATGCTCGAAGTACTCCAAGACTTCCCCACCGTCCGCATCCCTTGGAATTGGGCCGCCAGCCTCTTCCCTCCCATCCGCGGCCGTCAATTCAGCATTTCCAGCGGCGGCCCACTCCACAACTTTTCCAAAACCAGCCTCACACACCAGGTGCAACTCCTCGTCGCCATCGTGAAATACAAGACGGTGCTGCAAAAGGTCCGCAACGGTTTCTGTTCCCGCTACATTGCTTGCTTACCACCAAATACCGAGATCAATGTGCGAATCGACCGTAATTATGCCTTTTATGACGGTTTCAAGAATCAGCCCAAGCGGCCTGCTATCTTAGTAGGCCCCGGCACTGGTCTCGCACCCTGCCGCTCCCTGATCTGGGACCGGGCCGCCCTCGCTATGAAAGGCGAGAGAGTCGGCAACATCCTATTGATCTTTGGTGGACGCAACCGCACTAAAGATTTCTTCTATCGCCAGGAATGGGATCACCCTGCCATCCGTCGGATTGGCTTTGGCTGCTATGCGGCCTTCTCCCGCGACCAGAAAGAAAAGATTTACGTGCAAGATGTTATTCGTGAGCAGAAAAAACTGATCAAGTGTTATATGACTGCCCACGCACGGATCTACGTCTGTGGCAATTCCGGAAATATGCCAAAGGCTGTGAGAGAGGCGTTTTTGGATGTGTTGAAGGAGATGTTGGCAGAGAAACAGGACGGGGAGGATCAGCTGAGCGCCGAGGAGACGTTGAGGAAGTGGGAGAACGATAGGGATTATATCCAGGAGACTTGGTAAAGAGTGTATCCCAAAGTTGGCGGGGTGAGAATTTCAGACTGTTGCTTTCTGTAAGATCGCTATGGTTATTAGAATGTTGCATTGCGATGGCGTTTATAGCCAGGCTCCTGGTTCTTACGTGCCAACTACAGAAGTACAAACCAAGAGACCTGTGAGCGGAGATTAACTCAATAGCAATTGAAACTCTCTTGCAGTATCAATTCTGATAAATGAATAAATCTTCTGGGTTCCCGGTTCCAACCTCCTGTGATAGCATTTCTTGCTCATGTGATTCCTGCCCAAGCTCGGTTACGGTACCCTCCTGGTGCTCGCTCCACCTCCTAACCTCAGAGTACTTAAAAAGACGCAAATTTCCCTGTCAGGTTCCTGTCTTGCAATCTACAACCCCACACTCACAAGTCATGGACGGAGAAGAACAACAATCAATCATCTCGGGACTGGATGCTATTGGCCTCTCCCCTCAAATCACCGCCAATCCTACAACAGCGAACGGGAGTCCAGATGCGCCTATCTCTGCAAAGTCTCCTCAGATCTTCACAAAGTTTAAGGATCTACCGTATGACATACGTGCTATGATATGGAAAGAAGCTGCCTCTACGGAAAGAATCATAAGGGTGGACTTGGATATTAACATGAACTGTGCTCGAAGTCTTGAACCACTCGCCATACCGGTCATTATGCACATATGTCACGAATCAAGAGAGATTGGTTCTCGTATTTACTACCCTATATTTTCTTCTATGCCTGAGCACTCAAACTTCCCTCTATACGAGCCTAAGGAAGACATCATATACCTACCGTTCTGGGTCCCACACCTAGAATGGAAGGTGAGTGAGTGCCGCAACCTTCCTAATCTCCCTCATGGGTTATGGCGAAAGAGGGAGACTTTGGACGACAACATCCCTACATACCTAGCTGAAGTACGGCATCTCGCACTTCCCTTGGGCCGGAGTCGAGGAGTACAGTCTCATAATGGCCAGCTCCGCTCTGAACTCCCTGGTTGGCTATATAACTTCAAAAATCTGGAAACGGTCAGCTTTTTCATTGAGCACTTCCCACAATGGTACAGGGCGAGCGAGATCGTCCTCTATGAACCTATTGAGGTCCCAATGACAAATCAAAATAGGCGACTGCCTTCAGAACTAGAAAACGACATCTCCAGAAGCCTCGAGGAATTTCGAGTCAGATTCCATCCGGAGTGGGAACCACCCACGATCGATATATTTGTCATAGGTCACCAGAGTTACGAAAAGCAGGGGCCTGGGTTTTTTGTCCCTCCACCTCAATCTAACCCACCTACTATTTTACCTTTTGGTCCCATAGTACCGGATGGTATTTAACAACGCAATTTGCTCCCATCAGACTAGTTATTAATTGTTGGATTTGGTTGCTGGATAGGTCGCCTATGGGTGGGGTGGCTGAAGTCGAGACCCGACCATTACCAACACTGCTTCCTTTATATCTCGCACCAACACCACATTTCTGCTCAGCAACACAAACCGCACGTCCCGTTTCTGAACACTCATTTATTTTGCTATTTTTGTTTCTTTTACTGCCTCTTTTTGCGTACCTCTTTTTTACGCAATGGAAAAGCCAGACTCTGTTGATCAGATCACATCACGGCTCGATGATACTCGCCTCGAGAGCTTCAATCCTTCACTTAATTCAACACCTTCAACCCAAACTTTTACCAAGTTTATTGATTTTCCAACTGAGATACGTCGGCATATATGGAGTCTTGCGATTCCAAAAAGCCGTGTCATAAGAACGACGATCAGTATTGATGAAGTCCGGACTCATATCAGTGGTCCGTTTTCCAAGGTTCCGACAATTCTACACATCTGCCGGGAATCGCGCGAGGTAGGACTAGGAATCTTTAAAATCGGGTTTGGTTCCATACCTTCCCAGCTTGGGTCATTTTATTGGAATCCAAATATCGACACAATATATCTCGATCCTACCGATGAATCAATGGACGGATCATTTGAAGAATCTGCTATCGATTATGAGGACTTTGAAGTTTGTTTCGCCAATTACAATATACACAAACAATTAGCATCGGTACAAACACTAGCAATCTGTCTTGATCGATACCTTTTAGCGCATATTGGTGACATGTTGGAATGGCTACAAGGGTTTCCGAATTTGGAATCGTTAAGTTTATTAATCAATCCTCGAGGCAATATTTATACGAAGGGAGCAGCAGTTCTCTATGAACCTCTTAACATCCCAGTGAGGAAGTTTCCTGGGCCAGACTACGAGCGTTTACCTTTGACTATCGAGGAAAGAATTGAGAATAGGATGGACTCATTCCCCAAATTATATAACGTCAGGGTCGAGGTATGCGTTCTGGGATTTAGGAAGCCAAAAAAGAGTAGTTTTTGCATTGGCTCTCCTACGCCATGGTAACAAATTCCTCCCCAAGATATAAAATGTTGGAGGGTGCTGCTATTTTTGGATATCTCGCATGGCCGAAATGAGACCTACCCTTATGGCCGCTTTTTCGGTGAGATGGAATTTATCCACTTTGAGAGTTACCCCATGCAGTCAATTACTTGTTACAAACCGCCAAGGTCCAGGGTTATAGGTAGGCATGTACCAAGTTTCAAAATGAAGGGAACGATCCGTTTGCAAGGCAATATCATTTCAAACACACCTTCTTTCATTACTTTTAAACTTGGATGGAATTTTATGCAATCCGCCATCAAGTGGACGTTGATGCAGAATAACAAACAAGAGCCCCTTTAGAGGAATTTTACGAATCACGAATTGTATAGTAATGGATAATTTAATCTCTTGTGCGTCTCATGGTTCCAAGTGCAAAGAGCACTCATGCCCGAAACATGCAATTACATATAGTTGCCTGACCGCCATCTTCATATAAACACAACTGCCGCTCTCGAATTTTCTCCGCCTTCTCTCGATTCAACACGCTTCCTTCTTAGCACTCCACGATGCCGAAAATATGCAATTCTACACTTGCCATACTATTGGCATTCTTCATCGCAATATACGCCGTAGCCCATTCTCATAGCGATATTTGGTCCTTGGAAGCCACCATTCTCTTCCCAAGAGAAGCATGCGCCACAACTACATCACTGCCAACCCCGATCATTTCAACCACAACTCCCTGTGAAATCACCACTTCTAAGTATTCTGGTCTTACTAGCTCCTCCATCCATACTATTATAGTAACCGTCCAATCCTCATCTTCAAATTCAAAGTCATTCCACTAACTCACTCCACCCCTTTCGACTTCCTCGGGCATAATTACACCGTTCAATAGCAGTGTCTTCTCTGCACTTACTCGCCTTATTCCAGCAAGCACGATAAGCTCCACAGACCCACTTCTCGTATCCTCTTCATCCATGTTGCTCAATTGCAGCACTTCGACTTCTATCTCAACCTTAATCATCACTCCTTCCCTCTCCTCGACTCAAGCAACATCCAGACCCAAGCAGCACCAGTATCCTCTCAAACGCAGTATCCAACGCTCCATCCTTGGGTCTTACGAGTGGAAGTGAGACTAAGGGAATCGAGTGGGCTTGGTTCACAATTGAGATTTTGGTGGGGCTTGTGGAGATTTGGAGATTGTGTGTTCAGGGATGAGGTTTGGCACGGGGGACGGGGGACGGGGGATGGGGGATGAATCAAGGGCGGCGTGTTTGGGAGTTGAGATGGGGGAAGGATGGGGCGGGGTTAAGGACATGGACAGAACGGGTCGAAAAGAATTTTAACGAATTTATGAATATGAAATGTCAACTGAACCAGTTTATTTCCCCCCACCCGTCCCGCGGAAATTAATGTTCGTCTCAGTTCTCTGGCATCATCTTCTCATCATCTCCAGCGAAGTTACGGCAGGGACTCCGATATGATATCTGCCTGACATGGTCACAACTTAGTAACCCCCAGTTTCTATATACAATCTCCCAACCAACCAACGAGAGTGATCCTCCAAGTTTTTCCTTTTCCCTCAAACTCTATCTCTGCACCACCGCTATACTCCACAAACTGCAAGTCACCTCACGAGGTCTATGCTCCACGCCTAGCACACGATATGCGTACGGCCGCTCTTCTCCCAGTGTCACATCCGCCAGCGCCAATTCCCCAGAAAACACTACCCTTATATCTAAATGGGTAATCATTCTTCTGCGACGGACACGCTGAGATAGAAATTGCTCCGGAAATTTTGGCAAATGCACCACTCGGAATGCAGGAGAATTCTATCTAGCTGTAGCGGGGAAGATTGATAGACTTCTGATTGCATGAAAATAGTCAAAGTTGTAATTTTTCTTGCATAGATAGATGGAACTTTTAGCGGTTCCTATATAAAAATATCAGTGCAACTATATACAAACTCATTTATTTGTAGCTTATGAGAAATCAACAAAAGAGCTACCTTATACATATAAATTATCCTATGATTTGCTCTGTATTTTATGGAAATAAGGATAAATTTAAAAGCATGGAAACTTTCTTTTGTATTTGGGCCAACTAGAAAGCTGTTTGTATGTAAAAGCGAATAATAGATAAGCCCTCATAGAAACCGTGCTTATTATATTATTTAGAAGAACCCTTTGAACAACAAATAGAAATAATAAAATCCGATAAATATTCCTTGTTCTCTTCCACCAGCAGCTTCTTGAACTAACTCACCGAGCAACCCTTATATTTTACTTTGTCCAACTATTCCTCATTACTCAGCCTCCCTCTAGATTTTAATAAATTGAGCAGACTTTTAGGTTGGGAAGAACTAGAGAGAAGGAATAACTTGAGAAAAGGTTATGAAGGGAAAATGTGAAGGAAAAATGCCCCCCAAAGGGGAAAATTTACAAAAATTTACGTAATATTAACTGTTGCAGTCTAAATAGGAGTTAATAATAGCATTGGGTCCCATTTTAGAGATCTAAGCTATTTTGTTAAAGGCTCCAAAATAACGCCCCAGCATATAACATTAACAAAGCTTCTTATTAAGCTCAATCACTCACAGTAAGCGAAAGACCCTTTCCCGCTCCTTGGCTTCTCTAGGCCAGAAAAGGCTAAGTACGTTTCTAGGCGAAGAAGAAACAGAAACAGGAAGCTTTACTTTCATTTAGACTACGAAGAAGGCCAAGAAGGGAGTAGGAGGAATGGGAGAGGCTGGGAGAAAAAAAATTCAAATATTAAGCCATCCCCATCTTCTTATATATCATTATATTGCGTAAGTAATAACTTGACGATATAATTATCCCCTGTAAGTCGCAATAGAAGCGAACTCCGTAACAAGGTTCTTCGGAGATCAGGAGTTGGTTAAGAACTTCTGTGTGAGAATCCCCTCTCATACTAACACTCCATTCATTTAAAGTCCAAAACCTTTCACCTCCATCGGACAGTTACTCCATATGAACGAGTCAATTCGGTCTCCCATTAGAGTCCAAGACGGACTATGTCTCTAGCATCGAGGAAACGCCGGAATGGTCAGGCTCCAGCTTGTGAGCCGTGTAGAAAAGACAAGATACGCTGTGATCATGGAACTCCGAGTTGTGGACGGTGCGTCCGGCGGGACCTGACCTGCCTCTACCATCCAGCACCGATGACAAGAACCGGAGACGCTAGCTTTGCAAGGCATGAGAGGATCTCGTCAAGCCCAATGACGATCCTTACGGAGAGTCATCCAGGGCCCTTCTCTCCAGACTTGAGCCGACCCTTAGGTGCACCACTTCCAATCCCCTGGAGTGATAGAAGGGACAGTACCCCCCAACCACCTCAGAGTCCATGGAGTGAGAGAAGGAATAGTAGTTCTCTTTTTGACAAGCCTCCGACACCCTATGGAACTACTCGGTTCTCGGCCGTATTCTCTGAGAACCAAGCGAGCTTCGGCCCAGCCATGTTGGATATGAATGAGGAGGACGGGCGTTCGAAGGAGTCCATTCTACATCCAACCTGGACTTCTAGGCATGAAGCTTCTGTAGCTAATGCCCAGAAGGAACTAGGCATAAACACGCTGGAAAACTTTCCTACAGCACGCATGTGCGAAGCCCTCATGGGAAAACTTCCATTCATGAACGATATATGGGTATCACAAGTAATGTTACGTCACTGTTTAACACAAATATGGTCAGAATACGGGGTACACCTTGGTGAGCGAAGATGCAGAGCCAGCGTCTCGCAAATGGCCAGTGATTTGACAGAGAATACAAGACCTGCTATTCGTCCGGACGAGAATGCTCATTGGCATAATTGGTTTAGCGGACCACGTCTACGATGGGAGATGATTGGAATGGTGTTTACGTTTGCTGGATTCGCATCTAAGCATTTTCAGGAGTGGGATTCATTCTTTCACTTGCCAGAATTACAAGGAATGAATCGAACAACTGCTGCGGATAAGATGAGGGCTTGCGCTTCTGCCTGTATTCAGCTGTGTACTGATTCTGAGACTAATGATTTACTGGTCGTTCTTATGAGAAATGTCTCGAGGCTGCAAAGTATGCTTGTTAGTGATGAAAGTGAGTGCGGCTCTTCAGTCTATCAGTTATCAATTCACAATCGTGTTACTGACGATCATAGGTGACAAGATTCGGACAGAGTCAGGAATGGTTGTGAGCTCCGCCATAACGGCAGGGCTCCACCGTTTACCAATATACAAAGAGATAACCCCATCAACCCAGTACCGAACAGGTTTGTCCGCATCCCTTTACTGTCTCGATAAATGCGACAGTCTATTTACTGGCAGACCTCCAATGTTTACCCACCATTACTGCACCTATCAACTCCCTTTAGATCTAAGTGAAGAGGAAACATTCAGCGGACCAGGGATATTCGCAGAAGCAAAGTCGAAACTTGATTCCAATGGATGGAATACAAGTGGGAAGATCTATCCCATTACGTGGGTACGAGCACTTACTCTACAGAGTCCCATCCGCGAGGGAATCCTCGAGTTATCCCTCGGTGTCAACACACAATTTACAAAAGCTCAGATAGAGTAAATCTTTCTCAACCAATCCTTTTCGTTAGTGTTATTAATGACTAACAGCAACCTCACAACTCGACTCTCTGAAATGCACGCCTCCTACCCTCCTCACCTTCATTACCACCATCCCAAGCCAGGCCAGCAGATGCAAAACAGCCGGCAGCCAAGAGAGTTCTATATAGTGACACGCATCCATCTTGACATCTTAAATTGCCGCTTCCTCTTGCAACGTCTCGCCGTCTCCCGCTCTTTCGCGACGGGCCAAGAACTTTTCGATATAGCCCTTGAGATCATGACTGTTGTACTCTCACTGTGGCTTAATCGCGACCAGTTGCAGAACTGGAACTTTGCTTTCGACTGGATCGTAAGTTTTAATTTCCCCTCTCAAACATCTCATATCTAGGTCCACATTTCGTCTTCTAACATTCGTCTTCATCATCTCATATGCATGGAACTTCAATCCCATTGCCATTGCATATAAGCAAGTAAGCTAACACACTGTCCGATAAATAGGTGGTATGCTACGGCATCCCCTCAGCGGGCGTCATATCTCTCGAACTTCTCAACTCAATTAATCCCACCCTCGCCGCACAAAGAAAAGAAAAAGACAAGACAAAATTCTCCCGCTCGTCCGTAATCCAGACTCTAACCATGTTCGTCGCATTCCTGTCTTGGATCCGGCCCACCGATGGCAATGTAGCGTTATGCTGGAGGCTCAAACGTGTTATGCAGAGAATTGTAGACAGTGTTCTCGATACACCTTCTCTATTTCCTTCCGAGAGCGGTGTGGGTAATGATGAGGTGGTGACGGATGCTAGTGGTGGTGTGGATGGTCGAGAGGAAGTTGTGGGAGGAGAGGAATGGAGCGACATCGGCGACGCACCATTATTGAGTGTCCAATCTGATGATTTGAATTGGCTAAATACGGTTGATTGGACGCGAGGCGACTGGTTAGATGTGAATCTGCCTAATCTCATGTGAAATTTTGGAGAATGGGAATGTTGGAGCCCGGAATGTCCTTTTTTAATCTTCAATCTCTGGATGAGATGGGACGAGTGTGTGAATAAAGGCATGTGGGCTTGTCCATAAAGTGTTGTATTTCTTGCTTCAAAACTAGCTGCGAAAATCTCAAAGATCTGGATTTTGAAGTGGGAATGCCCTCAATTTACCGTTTCCCAATCACGTGTCTTCTCAATACACATTGTTCAAAGACCCGCGGAATTGAATTATATATACCATACTCTTGTGTTCCTCCAAAGACAAGTAGTATGTTTGCTGCTTTATAATCCAGTCATTCTGTTTCGAACTTCCTGTTATACTTACCTAGCGTAGAATCTGACGTGAGCTAGAGTTACAGTACATGGAAGTCTCTCATCCCCACACGAAGCTCGAGAAGGCCACTGGTGGTCTATTGACGATGTCAGGTGCAGCAACTCATTGTTCTGTCCTATTACTGGCTCTACACAACTGCAGGGCCCCTGAAAAAGTAAAATCATCTCCCTCTTCGCCCTCCTCATGCAGTGAAACCTCAAGCAGAGATCGGCAAGGGTGGGTGGTAACTGCAGGTGGGTCATGGTATCTTTTCCCAAAGGTATATACAAGGTTACCCCGTAGACCATAATTACTGGTGTGGTTACCTTGCATGACAAGAGACCCAAAGGGTGTATACCATGGTAGCCACTGCCGAACTCTGCATAAAAGCTTAATTGCACTACTATCCTTAAGTACCGCAGCTTACACTTACTGTCCTATAGAGTTCTCATGTAACTGCTGTTAAGAGTAAGGTCGCTCGGGGGTGTTGGGTAATGAATTCTTTTGGTTTCATATTTTACATTATGGTTCCGAGAGACTTTGTAGTTACCGAAGGTGAAGAACAGGAAAGAGCAACCTATAGAGATTCACAAATATATTAATTACTGACATAGAACCGATAGCTCTTTTATACTCTAAGATTATTTTATTATATTATATTTAAATTATAAACAGGGGACCCATCTCTATCTAAAAAGTAGAGGTCTTGTCACAGATAGAGTACTTTACACTTTAAAACACTCAAAGTAGTCTCAAGGGACTAACTGCTACAACTATTGAATGCTTTGCTCACTATGACCCGATATAGACTAGATAAAGCAATTGATTTCTTTTTGCTAATTTGTTTTCAAGAAGCCCTTTTAGTTATTATTCATTGTTCGTATGTTTTTTTCTTCTTCATAGGGCAGATTTGTTATATGATAAAGTATGAAATTTTGAAAGTTGTATTAGAGTAATTCTAGGAGAATACAATAATATATTTAAGGTAATACTGTATATAACTGAATTCCACTTTTGTCTTATGCAGCTAAATTATTGACACTCCTATCGATATTTATATAAAAAGAAAAACAACTTCAAGATTGGTACTCTGCAGCACTAATTCCTTCCCTCTCGGACCAGATCTACTGTAGCACAATGGAAAGAACCCCCAATGCTGTTTACATGCTGGAAAGGGCACATTATTGGTTCCATACCGAACTTCTTAATATATTCTGCGAATTCCTTGTCACCAGCTTCCACAACAACTGTCTTCTCGTCCAGACTCAGCACATTCATCGAGATCCATCCAGAGGTCATGTACCGTGGGGGGAATTTCCGGGGCGTAGGAGGGTGGGGATAAGCATGCAATTCCCAGTTCTGGAAAATCTTATGCCTTCGTAAGGCTGCCTCGCTGACTCTCTCAGGGTTGTAAATCAAGAGACCGTCTCGTAGCGGGAGGAGCGTGGCATCAATGTGCATGGCGTGTTCATCGGTCACGTCGAGGATCTCGACTATATAGCCCTCAGGTACGGCGTTTTGGAGATATTCAACCCCCTTCTGGTTCGTGACATTGCTGAATTGGCCAATGATTGTTTTTCCGAAGCGCAGGAAATCTGCGGCGTCGAAAGCAGGTCTGCTGTTATTGATTGCCCATTCATGGACGCCATTTGTGGAACCCTGAACTCCGTCGTAGAGTGAGTCCGGCCGGGCCACTATCGGTGCCCGAACAACGGTCACGGAGCTATCTTTCTCCAATTCATCAAGAATGTTCGCATAGGAAAGCTCGATCTCTTGATGTCGGCATTCCCAGGCAAAGCATGCCTCTATGATTGTGTGTCCCACAGTCAAGAGCCCATCACGAGGCATAGCTGCAGTATAGCCGCCGACTTTGGACCAGTCCTCGATTTTGGGCCGATACACGCGCACTCCATGTTGCTGAAGTATTGAGACAAACTGCGTTAGCTCCTCCTCAGCTCGCTCCAAGATCTCGGCAGGAAATGGGTGATTGGGTCTGAATTCTTTGAAGTACTCTTCTGGCATGGTGGCTTTGATCATATGAGGAGGGGCGTATGGGAAGCATGAATTCTCTGCATGGCCAACGATTACAGAGCGTAACGGCTCCCACTCGGTATCCGCTGAGACAAGTGAATAAGCAAAGTTGGACATGATTGGGATATTCAAATACAGCAACGAGGAAGAAGTTAAAGAAAGAGAGAGGGCCAGGAACGAGTACTTATAGTGCCAGCTTAAAACCTGATCATGAGGGTCTAATCCTTGAATTCGCGTACCGACGTCGGATATTTCACTCAACTGTAGAAAATTTTTGGCAATCTTAATACTACCATATCCGGAGAACATCTTCACTGAGTTAGCGTTACAAAATCCCCAGTAAGCATTAGTTGCTTCTCAGGCCTACTCCGGCTGCGAGTGTACATGGAATACGGAAGATCTTTTTACCTGGGTAATAAGAACCAACCGCTGTGCATAAGAGACGGGAAGATTCATACGTTAAGTAACAGAAACTGAGTAGTTGAGAGATTGACTGGCTCAATTTTACGAGTAGTTGGAAGCCGGACACACCGAGTAGATGGCGGCATATTCACTTGTTAACTACAGAAAGTGCACAGATTATTCTGTCTAGTAGATCAATTTACCAAATCCGAATTGAATCCCTGCTTTACCGACTCCTTTTCAGTTTTCCCCTGCTATACCACTGCTTTCCCCCATGATATCACCTTCGGCTTCTCCGTGGACACAATTAAGGAGCCAGCAAAGTAGGCCAAGGGCTGACAGCAGGCCTGTTTTCGTCATAGATGAAATACTCCTTAGCCTCTGTACAACCCTCATCCCCGAAATTGGAGATATCCGGGCTGTGTACAAGTGGATAATCATATTTGTCAATCAGGGCTCTGACATTCTTGAGAGCTGCCTCGCGTTTAGCATCTGTAGTCAACAGGAGCTCAAAAACCCATCTCGGCTGGTAGACGAAGCAAAAGTTGGGAAGGTGACGAGACTTCCGCTTTTCATGAGCGGGCGTTAGCACAGCCAAAAATGCGGGCTTGCCATCAAAACAGAAACACCATCGGTTGGTCATGGTCTCTTCAGAAATGTTCGGTGGCCAAGGCTTGGGATCGAGCTGTCTTAGACTCTTCAAGAAGGTCCAAAAGAGCTTGTGGTAATCCTCGACATTGCGTTTCTTATCCGAATTAGGCGTCAGAAAGACTAAAGATGTGTTCAGACCGTATTTGTGTGAATTTGGGACGTAGGCCAGGATTGCTCGCGCGGCAGTGAGCACATTTCTTCGTTCTGTGATGTCTTCCGATGGCAAGAACAGGTAAAGAAGATCATTGTCTCTGTAGCCTTTGGACGCATATATACAAGGAAAGATCTTCTCCTTGTCACCCAGTTTGGCCGCGAAAGCATTGTAAGCTTTCCGTTCCCAGGTGTCGTTATTGAACTTCTTCATAATTTGAAATCTGATATATGCTGTCAGAAAGGCTTGCGACTAATGGGCTGGTGTCTACATACTTGTCCAGTATTTCAGGCTCGGTTGAATCCCTTGACTCATTCAACTCAGCCGTGAGGGATTTCTTGGCCAAGTGTGACTTTGGGCTCAATCTCGAACCAATGGTGATTCCTAAAATAAGGAGGAGCGCACTCAACACCAAGTATTCGGAAGAAGGCATAATGAATGTCGCCATAACCTTGTTCTAAAAAGAATTGCAACAATAATATGCGTGTGAAGCTGTGACTGAATAAGTCGGTATTGTTGAAATGCCAATTGGCAACAACAAAAGTCCTTTATATACAGCACCAAAAAATCACAAGGATCTTTTCTTTTTAGACTGTGCTTTACATTTCATTTTACTGTAGATCCGCCGTTTTACACAAGTTTGTGGCTGCTTATATTCCCCCGTTTTATTTACCTTGCATGTTTGAATGTAACCTGCCTCTTTTAGATATGTATTGCGCCTTGAATTTCTTGCTTAAGATCTGCATTTCTTGTTTGCGTGATTGGTTTTTCTAATTATAACTTGATTTCTATAATTACTTTCCTGTATGCACCTAAGTCTATCTAATTCTATAACTATTCGAGAGATTTGCAGATTTTACCTCCTTGGTTTTGCTATTTTTCCTCCCATACATGACTTTAAAGTTCCACTGCTTATGGGAAATCCCCAATGATGTGCCGTGCCGAACCGTACCACCATGGTGATGCTTTGAAGCTAAGCCGCCCCTGTCAGCAGGGGAAGACGGTAGGGTTACGAGTACAGCTCACCGAGAGGATTCAGAACCAACTACACACTCCGGAAGTAAGGGATCTTTTGGCCGTCTTATGATTCCTACCCCACATTATTATTGTACTCCCCGAGGATATTTTACATAAGCCACGAGTATAGGCCCTACGATGTATAAGGCCGATAGGCTATGCCGCAATGATTATTTATGCCGTTCAACCTAATGTACGAGATACGATCGGAGGAAGGTCATGCGAAATCCTCCGAAACGTGCACAGAGCGCTATGAGTTCAATAAAAGGCTCTTGCCGGTGTACTCGGAACAACAACTACCTCCGTACGCGTGTATGTATGTATGTATGTATGTATGTATGTATGTGACAGAGTTCCATCAACTTGCGGCGGCAAGAATAAAGTCGTTCTATTGCTAACTTGGACCGGCCCCGCGCAATTGCAATTGCACTATTGATTACGAAGTACAACAGCCCTGGTTGGCGGCCCGTCTGCAGCCCGTTCAGCCCGCTCAGCCCCCTCCGTCAGCCCTAAGTGCAGTCCGACCGATAAGTCCTACGTACAAATTACCTTTACAAGTGGTTGTAGTTAAGTCCTTTTTAACACCAAAGCTTCCCCCCCTGGAGGAGACATATTCCAAGAGAACTTACCTCTTATACCGCAACAACCTATGAAGAAGGTCCGGACGCTTCCTCTGGGTTTATTGAACAGGCAATGATTCCCAAGGAAGGTTTTGCTGAAGCGTAATTGCCTCGGGAGAGGTAGGGGTTACAACGGGCTACCTTTAATTGGATCTAGGAACGACCGGAGGCTTTGAATCAACATTATCAGATTCATGAATTTACGTACGAGATAGAAATCGTACCGTATTCTAACCAATACACTGGGGTAATTACACGTAAGCAAGGGCAAATCCAATCCTCCTTATTGCGATGATACAATTATTAGTCTGGTATCCTGCCGTCTCCGACTTCTCTGCCTCTGGCCGTGAGGTTGCATTCCTACATTCCGGGACTCTCACCGTCTTAGGCTCCGCCATCTCCGGCTCAAATTGCAGGATTCGAATCGTAGGATCACGAAGTACATTCATTATTGATCAATGATGCTTCCGTCACGGGATCTGCCGGTTCTACGACGTAATCGTAGGGTTGCATTGGCTGTCCCGGTAATAGATTGAATTTTCGAAGGCGTTGTAGTTGTTCATTCGTACTTTGGGTCGGGTCGCTTCTAGCTTCCTTTTACGTGCCGTCCTCCCTCCCAGTATCATTTACCTTAAAAGGTTGGATGGTAGATTCTCTCGGCAATAGTGTCGGTTTGATGGTTCTGGCTCGTTCTTGGCTTGGTAGCTAGAGATACAGAGTTACTTTTAATGCTAAAAGTAATTAGCGTGCTATTAAATGGAAAGCTACTAGACTGTAACCTGCTTATAATGTAATGAAAGATAAAATAATGTGGTTAATATAAAGTTTTCTTGTTTTGGGGAATTAATCATTTAGAAAGCAGTGAAGTAATATTTTATCACAGAAATATATGGTCCAATAGACTTACTTCACCAGTTGAAAATGCCCACTTATTCAAGAACAACCTTCAAAGGGGAAAAGGCTGCTTCCCAACTTGCTCGCGAGGCCACTGTACTTATCGCTTGCTACAATGCCTGCCATAAAGTGCCTTGTGAACAGAACACGCTTATGTAAATAGTTGGTACATTGCCTGTAATTGACCAAATCAAAAAGTCAAGCTGTGGAGAACGCACTGGATTTGGAGAGACACCCATATAATTTTCTGATCTTCACTGCCCCCGTCCGATTCAAGACTCTCGTGGTGCGGACCCATGGTTTTATCTTATCTAATATCAACTCGAACTTCTTGGCGAATAGTTTGTCCAATTCGTAGCATCTCAGTTCGGCTCTCTTTCGTAGCTAAATTGAAAGCTGCAACGAAGGTCAAGGTTCCACTGCTAGGGTCCGGCAAGGTTTCTCCTGGTTGGGCCATCGTTTGATAGTGTACAACATTCTTCATGAGATCGGGCCGACGTCTCGCAATCTCTTCACATATAGCATCTCCTGCAAGCGTCCCGCCTCGTGGCGTTGGGACGAATATACTCTCACATGAAGCTTGAGCACCAAAAGTAAATGGTTGTGAAAGGACCTTTGCCCTGTCGCCATCACCGAGAGCGCAAAGCATTTGAAAAGCGGCGTAGTCAATGCCATATGTGTAAGCCGTAGCCCAAATAACCATCCAGCCGGGACAGCGCACATTAACTTCCAGGATGAAAACATTTGGCTTGGCTGTTGGAGGCTGAGCTTTGAGACGAAGGTCTGTGACGCCGTCCACTTTTGTGTATTCCATCGTAGAGTTCTGCACACGAGCTTCTACATGGAATATGCCAGATCGAAAGCCTGATGAGAGGAGAAACTTGTGGAGTTCGGTTCGCAACAGCTCTTTCTCACTCTCAACTAGAACTGAAGGATATAACATCTCTAGCTCTTGGAAATTCGCCGACTCTGAATATCCTTCTGCATCAGCGCTGCTTGGGAAGTCATCAACCACTTCGAAAAAGAGAATTTCCCCCTCCCACATAAGAAAATTAGCATCAACCTCAGGTCCATCCGCATAAGTTTCAACTATGATCTTGATACCATGGCTAAAGCTGTTCAATTTTTCTACTGCAGCGAACAGCTCCTTTTCGTTGGTTACTTTGAACACACCTTCTGAGGACCAACCCTTGGACGGCTTCACGATCTGTGGGTAAGTGAATTTTGCGTTACCCGCATCTATCTGTTGGCGCAGATCTTCGACATCAGAGATGAGGTAGGATTTCGCATCGTGGCCAAACAACACTCGAGTGGCATATTTGTCCACACTTATGGCCAACGATTCTACAGGCGAGGTTGCTAAACCCAGGGTTTGTGAGACCCGCGCGGCGGCATCAAAGTAAACATCGATAGTTGTGGTGATGCCATTGATGCTGTGACCAGATTTTTGTAACGCCTCTAGAATGCGTGATGGTAGATCTTGATTGACGCTCATATCTATCGGTAAGAACTGCTCTATAAGGTGCGAATGCTGGGGATCTTCAAGCCAGGAACCGTGTTCACCAAACACCAACACCGCAATGCCCATATTATGCGCTGCAGTGAACCATCTCTCCATCATAAAAAGAGAGCGGTGGCCAAGAATAGCAATTTTTCGTTCGGGAATCGGCTGGGGGATTAGCCACGGAAAGGAAAGACGACCAAGTAGCTCCGTCTCAAGCTCCGATAAAAGAGACTCCAGTGAAAGCTCTGACTTGTCGTCTACCACAATTCCTCCCGCTGCCGCCGTCAAGATTTCCGCAAGATGTTCTAAGCCGGTCGACAATCCGCTCGGGATGGGAAGATTTTCTCTTGGAGCCACGAATCCCTCCATCCATTGTATATTTGGACAGCCATAGAGCCGTTGTTGCAAAAAGTCCGCTCGCACCACAAAACCACCACCAACCGGAAGCACCAGCTTAAGAGCCACCTCTTTGGAGCCTTTCTTCACCAACTCTTGAGCCGCTGATGCCAAGAAAGTGGTAGACTTAGCGACTGCGATCTCATGCTTCAAATGGCCCTGGATCAAGAGCACCTTGTGGACGTTTGAAGGAATCTCCACGGCCGAGGTCGAAACATTCTGGAGAAGGATATCTACAGTCTGGAAGTACGAGAGTGTGCCATGCTTTGCTGGGCTGTTGGAGCGCCATTGTACCGCCGCATGGATAACATCTATTCCATATCAGTTTCGCTCGTTCTGAATCTTGCACGGGGAAAGCTAGCGAAATACTCACACTGTTCCTGGGGGAAGGAGACTTCCAAAGCCGCGTTTGTATATGTAGTAGCCATCACAGAAAGCAGACCTGTAGAAATGGGCAGTCAGACAGAAGCTTGGTTTAAAAAGGAATTGAACGACGGAACCACTTACCTCCTCGTACGACCCCATTAGTGGCACGGTGGTGGTCAGCCCAACACGGACGCTTTATGCATGTCGATGCTAGGGGAGGGAGGGGAGGTTATGCATGTCAGCACGGCTTATCAACGTGTTTCGAGTACTACTCCTTTATAGCCTAATAATAAACGGTGCCTTCCTAAAATGTTCAGACCCCTGCCATCCCGTGAAGCTCGGAGTTAGATCTACATCTGATCTTATCACACAGGGTCTCAGATCCTATGGCTTGGTGGGATTAACCTTAATGTCGCCCCCGGCATGGCAAAGGTAGCCCCGGAGTTCGGACTTCGCTCTTAATTCACAATGCTGCGCTATAGACTTCGTTATCCTCCCCAAACCGCTCATAGTTCTATTAAAAGTTCACTTGAAATTCCTGAAACGTAAATCTTCTCTGAGGGCTTGAGTCGTCAAGTCCAATACTTGCCCTGTCTTGTTTTCGGTTTACTGAGCGCCTTATCAACCTCCTCGCCGCAATGGAAGAAGCTATACTGGATAGGGAGAAACCCCAAGAATTGTAGGTGCTTACTTCGATACAAAGCTCCAGAGCACTCGATAACAAATATGCTTCAGCACGGTCGATGCTATTCCTCTCCCAAACTTGGAGTCTGGAGCTACTTCGCCAGGCTCAAAGGAGAGAGTGCAGCCAACTCCAGAAGAGCTTCTTGAATGTCGCCATGTAAAAAACAGTCTTTCTACCGGTGTCTGGCTGGTGGCTTTTCTCGGGCTTGCTGAGCGATTTTGTTACTACGGCATAATCGTCATGTTTCGTGAGTGAAGTCGCCCATTCGATCGTCTATCTATAGCCAATTGCTAAATGTGGACCAACAGAAAATTACATACAGAATTCTCGGACAGATCCTCTTCGACCCGGTGCTCTTGGACTTGGACAATCACTTGCGGGTGTGATACAAAACTGTTTTACTCTCTTCAGCTTGATGACACCCATATGTGCGGCAATTATAGCAGATAGTTGGCTTGGTCGTTATCGGACACTTTGTATTGCTTTGTGGTTAGTCCAAATGTGCATGTGTAAAATGAATTTTCTGGCTGACCTACATAGTATCTATATCGTCGGGACTGTCATCTTGATCACTACGTCATTACCTACGGCTCTTGCTCATGGCTCCGGTCTTCCAGGTTTCATTGTTGCGCTGTTTGTCTTGGGTTTCGCGGTGGGAGGAGTAAAAGCAACGATTGGACCATTCATTGGTATGAGCTACAATAAAGAGCAAAGAGCTACTGCGGATAATTGAAAACTGACCAATCTTGCTAGCTGATCAATGTACCGATGAAGCTCACTTTATATCATACACTAAATCCGGTGAGAAGGTCATCGTGAGTCGAGAAGCGACAGTGGAATATATCTTCAATATATATTACTGGTGAGTGACTTATTTACCTGGTCCCCTGATTGCCTGGACTAATTACTCTAGGTGTGTAAACGCAGGAGCGCTCGCAGGTATTGCTACAACGTTTATGGAGAAGGATATTGGCTTCTGGGCCGCATTCTTGATGCCTTCATGTTTTCTCGCAGCTGCTGTAGTTCTATTCTTTGCCACTAAACCTCTATATGGTCAGCCTTTCCCATAAGCTTTCACCCTCAAGTGAGCACAACTGACATCATCAGTTGATCATCGACCGGACAAAAATATATTGCCTGACGCTTTCCGAGCTTGTTTATATGGGATAAAGGGTGGTAGACGAATGGATGCGGCTAAACCTGAAAATGTTCTCGAAAAGTATGGCAAAACCGTGCCATGGACTGCATCATTCGTGGAAGAGCTCAAGAACGGCCTGACAGCCTTTCGCGCTTTGTATGTTCCCCTCAATCATCGACATCCAATACTCATGTTCTTCTAGCATCGCATTTGTCATTTATTGGCTCTGCCAGACGCAGATGTCGACCAACTTGATATCCCAGTCGGCAAATATGAATAGCCACGGCGTCCCCAATGATCTGCTCCCAACCATCAACAGCGTGACGGTAGTAATCCTGCTACCGATAGTACAACACCTGGTAAATCCAACTCTTCGCAGAATGAAAATCGCTTTTCCTCCCATTAATCGGATGACGGTCGGCTTTATCATCGAAGCAATGGCCATGGCATATGTGGCCGGCATACAGAAGCTGGTTTACAACACGGGCCCTTGCTTTGACCACCCACGAAAATGCGCAGCCTCCAACAACGGCGATCTTCCGAACAATGTAAATATGCTAATCCAAATCCCGGTCTACGTGCTCGAGGGCGCCGGCGAAGTCTTTTCGAATCCTGCCGGTTACGAATATGCGTACACGAAGGCATCTATGAGCATCAAAGCAGTGGTGCAAGCAGCCTTCCAGTTTTCCTCAGCAGCTGGCTCTGCCTTGGCTCTGGCTTTGTCACCCACATATAAGGATCCTCAAATTCTGACCATGTTTTCTTGCCTGGCCGGCTTTATGTTCCTGGACGCATGTATATTTTACGCTTGTTTTAGGAAAGAGAATAAGAAGTCTAATTAGAGTACATAAAGTGGAAATAAAAGTTTCTTTGTTTTTTTTAGGATATTGTTTATGCCAATCAATAGATGGCAGTTGAGATAATATCTAGTTAAGAGTAGTCAGATAGACGAAGTTTTCTACATATTTAAAAATATTTTGAGCGTCGTTCCGCTGATTATAAGAATCTCCAATTGCCACAAAATGCTTAAGAACTGCGAGACTTGGACGGGCAAGATGGCGGTTCGGCATTTGAATGCGAATTGTGTAGCCCATTTTGAAATAAGTAGATTTGTTATATTACTATCAAACAAAGGCTTGTGGCAATTGAATAAATGCAAGGGTGGATGAACTGTGAAGATCATTTCCCATTCACAACCCACAATCCCCATAATAAAAACCCAAACCATTCTTTACTTTCTTTCAAAAAAACAAAAAGAAAAGAAATAGAGAAGAAAAAAAAAAAAAGGAAAAAGAGAAAGCGAAAAAACTTTGCAAGTCAAAAAAACAAAACCTTTATATCAATCAATTTATAATATTGCATTACAACTTCAATCACCTATATTTTTAAAACAAAGAAATCAACAACCTTATCAGCGTACCAATATATTTATCCTACGTCAATATAAATTCTTGCGGCTGCCGCAAAGAATATATACATTGATGTGGCCGCATAACTGAAGAAGGAACTATCTATAACCGCCCGTACGTCAGTTCTGTAGTTCGGGTAAGCGTGGTGGATAGATGATGTATTGCACATAGCCCCTGCATACTTTATCATATCCGTATGAGGCTCACAGCTCTAAATGAAACTATGGCAAAGTTAATGAACGAAACTCGTTGTTTTCTCCTAGCCGCTCTATGTAGTAGACCTCTTCCCACTTCGATTGTTTGCGCTGAAGGGCATCTCACCTCATCACAATTTATCAGGGAAGCCAAAATCGACCCCAAAAGGCGGATACACATATCTAACCAACTTCCCCTTCTTCTCCAAATCCTTCGAATAATTCGTCAGGATTTTCATATCCTCCTCATCCAACTCAATTATCTCCATATTCGCCTTTATCCACTCTGGATGAACAGACTTCGCGAGTACGGAATTTCCTCTGGCTACTATATTGTATATTAGCAAGGTCCCTAGTTCGTACATCCCGAGAGAGGTAATTCCGAAGAAAGCCTCGCTTTCTATGTCCATTAGTGGATGGAGTCTCCAATATATTGCCGAAAGTGCTTCCGAACGCAGAAAGCATTACTCTGCTCACAGAATCACAGAGAACAAGACTGCAGAAATTAACTTACAATGATAACTCAACAACACTGTCCCTGGCTTCACGCCCCTCTTCTCCGCAACCTCAATTACAGGCTTCGCGCTCAACATCGGAGACCCCGAGCTTCCAAGGGGGCTGTAAGCCATGACGTGAATCCCTTTCTCTTTACAAAAATCCACGATTTCCTGTTGTGGGAGAGATGGATGATTTTCAATCTGATTCACGGCCGGCACAACCTTCGCATGCGGTAGTAATTGCTCTAGGTATCTAAGACTGTAGTTTGCGACACCAATAGACTTTACTTTCCCCGTCGCTAAGAGCTTTTCCATAGCCGCCCAGGTCTGTAAGTGTGACCAGGAGAGCACGAGATCTCGTGATCCATCAGGGTGTTTGGGGAATTTGTCGTGGTTGCCTAATTAAATGCGGTGTAAGTGAGGTATTGGATTAAAAAAAAGGTGGAGGGGAAATGAAGGAGGCGAGTGGACCCTCGGGGTTCATGGCCACGGGCCAGTGAACCAGATATAAATCTACATAATCTAAACCCAAGCTCTTGAGGCTTTTATCTAGGTTCTCCTCTACCCGGGAATGGTATGTACACCATAGTTTTGTTGTGATAAATACATCTTCTCGTTTTAAACCTGAGTCGAAGGCTTCTTTGAGACCGGCTCCGACTTCATCTTCGTTGCCATAGCAGTAGGCTATTACTTATTATTATATATCCCAAGCCCAGAAATAAACCATGTTGATGATGAGCAAGAGAACGTACCGCAATCAATATGTTTATACCCCACCGAGAGTGCATAAGAAACCGCCTTCTGCACTTCTCCAGGGTCCGATTGCCATGTGCCAAACCCGAGAGCTGGAACCTCTGCACCCGTGTTGAGTTTAAAGGTTGTAGTAGCCATAAATTCCTGAAACTCGTTAACTTTTGGAAGAGAACGAGGAAGTGAAGTTATAAGAAGAGTGGGATATTTATGGTGGGGTTGATAAGGCCTCCACTTCATCTCGTGATCTCGCGCCTAGGTAATTATCCCGGGACATTAACCGGGACAATTTGACGGGGAAATACCCGTCTGGACCATGCCAAGCATACGAAAAGCAGAAAAAATAAGATGTTGTGGAGAGTATGTGAAATTATATGTAACAATAAATGTAACACCAATTCCTATGCGCCATTTCGCATTCTAGATATCCCAAAAATATCCGAGATTGGCACTTTCCAATCGAAGTATCTAGAGATCATGATGCCTTTTTCTTGCTCCGAAGTTTCATGCTATTTATCCAGAATCATACAGACTTTCCATCTTCCTACTCCGTCTCTCCTTCAACATATCGTCCATAGCTTGAGCTGCCAACTCAGAACCACACACCAAATCATCACTTATATTCTGTGCACACAGAAAGATTTCCATACAAATATTCTTTGCTAAAGTCTCTACGTCTCTTGCGTTCCCCCAAGATGGCGTTGTGGCTAGAAGCCTAAAGGACTTGAGTAGATCTTTATAAGCTACGCTCAAAGGTCTCTGGATAATTGGGAATGATACTCCAGATTCAGCGAGTTTCATTTGTAATAGTCTCAGACTGGCCGCGGGTTCCAAGGGTTTAAAAACGATTTCTTCAGAAAATCGACTGGCAAGCCCGGAATTGCTATTCAGAAGGCGATTTATATCCTTGGTATAACCAGCAATGATCACGATCAGGTTCCCCATAAATTGAGGCTTAGTAAGTAGATCGACAATCTCGGAGACGACTTCGGATGTGAAGCTGTTCTCTTTGCATTCCGGTGAGAGACGGTAAGCCTCATCAATGAATAGGACTTTACCCAAGGCACGCTCAAAGACCTTTCTAGTTTTGGGGCCGGAATGCCCGACGTACTTCCCCACGAGGTCGCTTGCTGAACAGTCGATCACTTCTGGTTCGGCCAAAAATCCCATGTCATAATAGACCTGAGCCATCTTCCGAGCTGTCGTCGTCTTTCCAGTACCCGGAGGTCCCTTGAAGACGAACGTGGTGGGGATGAAGCCTTGTGGTTTGAGACCTCGAAGCTTCATTGCTAAGTTTGCTTTCTGGTATGTTTCCAGTCTCCGAATAATTTGTTCGAAGCCGACGACATCGGAGAATAATTTACGCAGGTTGGTCGTCGCGGACTCCTCGCGATCAAACTCGGGATCAAAATCTTTCGGCTCAAAAATCCAATTGGGCTCAGACGTAGAAGATAAAATCTCCGCCATTCTGTTCTGGTATCGACTCTTTGCTTGAGATATCAAGTTATCGACTTCTCCTGCATTACCAAAATTGAGAGCCTTTTTTCTCTTTTCGAGAACACCGAGCGCCACTTTGACAGCGGACTCAGTAGCTCCGAGTACATTTTCCTTTAACTTAGAGTTCAAGATCAACTCCAGCTCGCCATTTGAGAAATCGTCGAAATGGAAGGCACTCGTGAGTGGGAAACGCCGACTAAGGCCCGGATTTGAGTTTTGTAACATCTCAGTCATCGGATTTGTGTACCCAACTAGGATCACACAACGGTCGCTGCCCGGACTTCCATCAACTTCCGAGACAATAGTATCGATAACTGCCTGCCTGAAAGAATCACTTTTACTGCCGCTCCCTTCTTTACCAGACGCGTATAGCATGTATGCCTCATCGATAACAAGAACTCCTCCCACTGCACTGGCAAGAGCTTCTTTGGTGTTTCTTTCAGACCATCCGATATAAGGACCAATGAGGTCGGAAGGAGTCTTGAAGTACACGTCTCCCTTACTCAGAAGCCCGATTTCGGCGAGGATCTGAGCATAGAGTTTGGCAACAGTCGTTTTCCCAGTGCCTGGAGAGCCCAAGAATACATGTTGGAGACTTATTCCCACAACCGGCTTTTCTTCCAACTCACGTTTGTAGTTGCTCTTTACTAGCTCCGCAAGGTTTCCGATGGCTTCTTTAATTGTTTTGAGGCCAGTGAGATTTTGAAGTTTGGTCCAAGCCTCACTCTTAGCAATTGCTTCCGCTGGATCAGGACCTATAATGTCTTCTTTCGTGAAGAAATAATGATCTTCCTTAGGCTTTGCGGAGGGCTCTAATGAAGGTACGGAAGATGCTGGAGTCTGAACACCAGAATATGGAGTATCTTCCGAATTGGACTCACTGTCTGATGCCGGTATCGAGGGTTCAGCTTCGTCAACATTCTCTTGGCTTTTTATTTCGGTCAGATTCTCCTCACATAAACTTTTTTCCGTCGAAACCTTTTCAGGTACACCTTTTTCGGGGGAGCACTTGATCTCCTCTCTCTCGAAAAGCCTAGGCAGCCCGATATAGTCCTCAGTCTCCTGAGCTTGCTCTTTCCGTAGCGTGACTAGTCTTGTGGACTGCCGTTCCCAAATTCGCGCGAATAGATTCTGTACTGTTTTCGCATTACAAAAACTCGATGATCCACGGGCACGGCCTAGTCTTGCAGCAGCAATTCGCATGTACAAGCCGTCAGGACCATCTTCAACCTTCATTTTGTCACCGAATTTCTCTTTAATATTCAAGTTCAGTAGAGATCGTAACTCATCATCAGTAAAATCCGCACACTCGAACAGGTATGGCATGCTATTTGCAAAAGCACCGTCAGAATGTCCTCGAAGTTTTTGTATCCCACGAGTACTGCCGACGAATAGGAACACAATTTTCCCCGCGAGGGTTTCGATCTGTTCCATGATATGATCCAGAACCCTTTCTCCGTCGCGGTGGTTATCAGATAGTAGGAAATCGGAATTTTGTACAAGGATAACCCCTCCATCCGAGAGTTCACCAATCTTGCCGTCTACTCCAGAAATCCCACGATTCGCTATTTTGGCACCTGAAACCTCTACTACTTTATCTGTAGCAACTACATCGATAGAAGCAAGGAGTTTTGCATAGTGTCTGGCGAAGGTTTTCCTACCTAATAGAGGTGAGCATTGATTAGCTGAAAGTAGGGGAGCTATTTCTGACCTGAACCAGAATTGCCTGATATCATTGTTCCAAACCTCTCTTTCTTCATATCAACGGATTGGAGTTTCGAAGTTTCGAATTTGTCCATCACCTTGCGGACTTGGATCTTCACTTCTGCCAACCCGACCATGTCATTAATCTTCGCTAGCGTTTCTTCTTTAGTCTTGAGAAGCTTCAATTCCTTTCTTCTTTCTTTCTTCTCTTCTTTCTTCTTTTTGCGCTCCTCTTTCCTCTTAGCTTTCTGCTCCTTCCCGTCATTTTTCTTTTCCGGTGGTTGTATCCGCGGGCAGAAACTTTCATGGACGGTTTCTCCTCCATCTTCGCCCCCTTTACACCTGCACTTTAACCAAAACGAGTAGCCCAGGTCTCTAGTCTCCAAAACTTCTGTTCTCTGTTCTTGGTAATCGACATTCCATCGGGCATCCGTAGATGAAGGTCGCTCAAGCATCAGTTGTTCCTCGAATAGCGCGAATGATGTTATTATCGTAGAGGATATAGGTTCTGACTTCTCGCTCCACCGAATTTCGAGAGCTTTTCGTAGTAGTCTCAGTAACAAAGTAAACCTGCTCTTTTCGCCCTGGGATAGGAATCGGAATGGGAGTCGGCAAAGCATGGATTCAGGACTGCTCTCTGAAAGGCGGCACCTCAACCCGTGATCCGGCTTCGAATTATTAGATGGATATTTTCTAGATTGTGGTGGCTCTTTTCGAATGTTGAGAGAGGATTGTGTGTGAATCAGTATGGAGATTGCCGCCAGTACATGTAGGTTCAAGCCATTTGCGCATAAAGAATATAATGCAAGGGAAGATGACCCCAGGATATTCTCCGCTACGGTGTAATAGTCTAGCCATGATGGTCCTCTACTGGGCCCATGTAGCCGATTCAAGATAGGTGTCACGTCCTCTCTCACAGTGATTGAAATTGAGCTCGGTGCCCCTTGGGTGCAATATAAGTCAAGCCATTCAATAGCAAGGTGACCAGCAACTGCCCTGTATCCAAAAGCGTTTGGCGCAAGTAGCGACGTCGATATCTTACTAGAATAAAAGCCGTGGAGAAAGGATATCCAGTTTTGAGACGAATGACGAGATATAGTTTTGAGAGCCTGCTCTATATCCGCATTTGTCAGATTTTCCAGATCTTTATTGGCATATTCGATGAGCTTTGAATAGGTTTCTGATGCTTTATCGAAAGACAGAGCAGCCTCTCGAACTAGCTGCTCTGGCTTTGAGTCCATTGAATCGAGGTTGATAATTTATGTCGTCCAATATTGAATCGCAAACGATGAGACTAATACGCCGCCGATACCCCACACCGGGCGCCAGAGACAGCATGTACGGGAGTGGATGCGATTTTTGTTCATTTACAACATATCTACTCATGAATACCGAGTCCACTTTATGGGTGCCCGAGTAGTGAGTCAAGCGCGGCAACTTCTCGGAGGCTGAAGAGGTTCCAGGCAGCGAAAGCCTTCAAGATGATGGAGATGGGGATTTTAAGCCCCTTGTCGTGCACGCTACCTACGGTAGCTGACAGACACCGCCACTAGGCCAGCACAACGTGCATTCCGGCCTGCTAATCATATGTATTGGTGCCATATCCACCTAGAACTGGGGACTAAAAACACAATGTACTATTCGCATTGGACGGATGGGTCAAGAGGTAGGTTAGTCCGCTGTTCGCGTCAGACACTGCTTGGCGTCATCCTCAGTCATGTCAGGCAGAAGGCAAATGCCCACCCAAGGGCTAGACCTTGCTGCAAGATTTCAGTTTTGATAGGTTGATAGGCCAAGGGATAAGTGGGTGGTCACGATGAATGATATTCTGTACTCTTCAAAGACTCGTCGAGAAGAAAACAAATATCTGTTCCTTCACCCAATACGGGGTAAGGTCAAGTTAATCCAATTCCATTGCATCTATATAATGCTCTTCCACTCCTTGCAATGGTACGGCCCCAGGCGCAATTTCTTCGAGGGAAACAGCATTTGGTGTCCAGTTCATATCACCAATAGGGCGTTCACTAATCTCTTGTAATGCCTCTTGCAGTTTGTTCCTAGCCATCTGTGAATCACCTTTACCACCCTTGTCCCAATTCTTCAGCTCAGTCCATAGTCGATCAAACTTGGACTCTCTCGTGAAATCTGAAAACATTCTCATCAAATGCTGCGCTTTCATAGCCATGTTTCGAAGCTCGGGAGTGTTGCAAAGATGCCGATGGACCGCAGAATTTCGGATGCGAACGGCATCTCCTAGTGCCTGATCCAGAGGATACTTTGCTACAGGCACAATAGCGTTCGGTGGGAGAACGCTAGGTAGAGTTTTCTTCCACGTCGAGAGCTCAACAAATTCAGCACAAGTCCAGTTATTCCTGACCAAAAAATCTGGCACCCACCTCGTCGCAAAATCATAACACGCTTCTTCGATTATTCTCTGAATCATTGTAAGGATATAATGTTGTACTTCGTATGGGAGGCCGAGATCTGGAGATTTGTCAGAAGCGTCAGAAAACCCATTTGAAGGTGTAGGTTGGTCATTGACGACGGGCGTATACTATAACGAAATCATGTAAGTGATGAGCAGGAAATCAGATCTTTGAACATACTCTTGTCCATACTGTCCCTTTATCTGCAGGTTTAACGTTCCCACCAGCGCTGCGAGGAGCCCATCGACTAGTCGCAAGTCCAGACACGCCATCCTTAAAGATAATTGTATCCTCCATTCGATCCTCCATTCGATCCTCCATCCGATCTGGCTCAAAAGTGGTAGACTGCAGAGGTACGATTGGTACCAACGGCGTATTCTCCTCCGCTTTTGCCGTCTCAGTTTTGGGTTTCGAGCATCGAAAACATACCAGACGTCGCGAGAAATTGGAGCAAGCACATGAATTACATCTCCAATCTCCGTTCGTTTGATAAGTTTGGCCACTTTTAGCAGCCCAGATGCTCGCAGCTAATCCCCGATCCGGCATGATTGAAGAACGCTAGAAAGGAAATGTGTCGGGTGGTTGTTTTATCTGAAGGGGATGCTCTGCTCGTCTACAAGACAAACTTTTGACTGCGACCTTGTGCACATCTTGGAAGTGAATGGAGAGCCGACAAGCCAAGAATAACTTCCGTCTTGCGTAAAGTAGAAGTATTAAGGTGAATGTGCTCCAAAAATACCTATGTACCTCGCTCTGGCCGAGGGAATCACGTGAATGAGCACCAGATGCTTACTCAGCATCTACTAGTGCAGACACGCCAACTTATCTTTGTGCCACGGATACATCACATAGGTGAGATGGCTCGGAGAGGTATCGGCCATATAAGATAGCTTGGTTCCCCGAAGACTACCCTTTTGTTTCTGTATCATAGTGGATCTTCCCATCTGTTTATCTTCCCCAGGACTCGCACTGAAAGCGAGATGGGTCCTTTGCGTGTGTTTCGTTCTTCGAACTTATCTCTTAGGTGGAACCGCTACTAGTGATGGCACAATCGATAACATGCAGTAATTTCCTCTACCATCTGCTCGACTAGCTCAACATCTCCAACGATGTCCTCATCCGGTGGCAATGTATCTACCCAGGATTGGCCGAGTTCAAAATCTGCCGATGCTTCATCAACGCTTGATGTGGATTGTGAGCTTTATAATTGCTTATCGAAAATGAGAGCAAAATCATAAATAACATAATAATTTTGGTGTTCCTGTGGGAATAGGTTCAAGGTATCTATTTACATATTTCATAGACTTCTCAGCTAGGTAACTCTGGGAATAGTAACCAACCTATAGGTCCAAGTTTGTTCTATTTACGCAAGACCTATGGGGCAAGTTTTGGTCCAAGTTTAAGCAAGTTATTTTTATAGTTACCTAGTAAGTACCTGTTGCGCAGCTTTTCGTTATCCTAATATATAACCCATCATTTGTCCTACCAAAAAAAAAATACAATTATCTTTTCTATCAACTTTTCTTTTCGTCAGATACCTCATATTGCCAGGGAAGGAACATATCCAGATATAATTAATCATGGCCGACCAAAACGGTTTACAAAACAAACTTTGGCGTGAAATACCTGGATTCACTCGTAAACCAAAAAATATGCCAAAGAATTCGGGATTATCAGAACAATCCATGGCAGGCCTTCAGCATTCGATAAGTTCTCTCTAGGCTTAGAACGCATCATTAAAACCCCCCAAAGAATACGAAATACTATTGAACACTATGCATGTTCTCCAGACAGCAGCAAAAGAGGCACTTCCCTTGAGCGGCTTAATCGCTTATCACAGCTTCGATGGGCTGCCGCAAAACAGCCCTCATCCTGCTATCGAGTTTCGTACTATACATAAAAGCCAAATGCCCGACGATTGGATAGCCCGTGGGGAGTACCTAGGAATCTGGTGCGCACTTTGGAGTGCAGATTATACAGTTACGTCTCATTCGACCAAAACCAACACACTCAAAGCCGAATTTCAGTTTCACAAAAAGTTCGCAATTTATGATCCAGGACTGCCAACCCATCAGAAATGGTGGGCAGATTGGAGCCGCAAGAACTCCCGGACCAAAAATAAATGGACTGTTCTCAAAAATGAAGCGGGTGAAAGTTTGGCAGACAGACTTGCGAAACGGAAAGAGCCAAACCATCCCAAATTTTTTGCAGATTATCGTTTTGGGGCGATGGTAGGTTATACACCAACTACTGTAGTCTTAGTTATCCTCAATCCTAGCGCTGTATGCGGCGTCTTTCCCGCATAATTATGCGCGCACCCAGAGCCTTTTCTCGACTCGGAACCAAAATAGGCGCCCCTGGCGGTGCACGTGATAGTACAGTGCGTCTCAGTTGTCTGATATACGCGCAGCTGCCTGGTACATAGCCGCGAACAAGTGCTGCATCCAATATGACAGTTCCTTGGTCGTGAATGAGCTTTCACATGGTGTGGTCCATGCCAGCCGGTGCCCCGCAAAACGAAAAGGCAGCCCAGGGCCATGTATAAGTTCGACGAGACTCCAAGGACCTCGCCACGAGATCTTCCGCGACGGAAGCCTTGCTTGCTCAGTGGTTAGAAGAAGGTCATCGTATCTGAGTGCAAGTGTCGTCAACTTCGGATCCGCGTCGGAGCCAGATGTCTGTCTACACAATATACCCTAGAAAGTGATGGCCTTTACGACCGATGGGTCTCTTCTTAGAATATAGCAACGGGCACGAAACTGGATTGAACATGGCCCATGCGGCCTTAAATTTCAAGTTATTGTCGTTACGTTCATCAATTGACCACCACCATTCAGATAGCTAGGAATCGCCGTTTCATCTGCATCAATAAGGGCGCCAATACATAGTCCCCCTCTCCCCTCCTTATAACGATAGCAAACAAGTGTAGTGCTAGTGGAAGTCATTCTCACAAGATCCTTTCCAAGAGCTGGCTGAAGATGAAAGTCTCGGCCTATCGAACCACCCTAGATTTGGATATATAGATAGATAGGTACTCGTCAATTCATTACGACACCAGCGTTACTTTATCCGCTAGGTACGACAGGTCTACCGCTGGGACCTGATCACTATTATTGTCAAAAAATTGGAGCACGCGGTTCGCCACCCACACGGGGTTCTCATCAGCTTTCCCAGCAGTCAGTCTCAACTCTATTCTATTCCTTGGAGAATACATACCTATCCAATGGCCTGCTTTTGGTACGATGTCGTAGCTCACGTTCGTCCCGACAGATCCAAAACTGGACTGGAGTAAAGATACCGGCGCCAAGCTGGCCTCGCCTCCCATAACCAAAAGGGGCATTTCCAATGGTTGCCTCCCTATAGTGGCGTTGAAAAAGGCCGCATCCTGCGCTACCGTAGGATTCGAGAAATAATTCAAGCCAGATCTCAGAAACCCTGGCTTCGAAATCTGAGATGTGTAGATATCCAGGTCGTTCTCGGATATAGCCGATGTCCCGGAGTATGAGATGTGGAAAAAATACCACGACAGCATTTCCTTTTCACGGCCTTGTATAAAGTACTGTGCTGCGTCCACCACGCTGAAAAACGCTAGCTGCCAATTGGACTCGAGGGTCCAGGTCGGGGCTGGGTCTGAAAAGCTTTCGTAGCCGTATCCAGGAAGTACATATTCGGACAAGCCTAGTCGTGCCACTACGGATGGATACTTAGCTGCCAATGCGGCTGCTATGCCTACTCCTTTGTCGTGGCTGAAAACATACGAGCGGGTGATATTTAAGAAGTCAAGCACGCCTTTGAGATCGTCGGCCATAGCAGCCGAGGTGTAGTTCTCTGGCAGAGGGCTGACCGACGAATCTCCCATCCCACGATTGTCAGTGGCGATCACGGTGTAGTCTCGCGCAAGCAATGGTCCAATAGTTTGCCATGCAAGCTAGAGAGTATCAGTGAGCGAAGGCTCGTCGAGGACGTGAGAGGGGGCATTACAGAGTGTTGCGGATACCCGTGGATAAGTAGTACTGGTGGTCCTGTGCCTTGGTAGCGGAAGTGAATACCTGTCCCATTGACGACTACTCTTTGGTGTGCCCAATTGTCGAAAGGCACTACAGCCGAAGTCCCAAGCTGAGCACTGAAAAGATGGAAAATACAAGCAGCACAGGGAACTCCATGACAAGCGGTCTTCAGATTTATGTTTGTACTGGATGAGGAAACCCTGAGGGTGGGTGTCATTAGCTAGGACGGCGCTCAACTTGGACTTATATAGACTTCTACGGAAAACATTGCATATTGTAACTAGGAAGGCAAGAGCTGAAGAGTAGCAGAGGGAATACGGAGATAGACCTGCTATCTCCTTTTTCCCACAATGCTAATTTTTGACCTGCTTTGAAATCTCAGGACTTAAGGTCGTCGGTACATATATCGGCAGAAAGAAAGCATATTGAGTGTAAATCTCAAGTAAGATCTCACGAGACAGCTGTCTTGTAATGGAGTCATTTGACGAGAAATGGAAAGCTAGAATCATATGGCGAAGTGGTGAGACGGTGAGTAAGATCACTAATCAAATAGCCTATTATCTCCTTACCTCTTTCCTTTTATTCTCTCGCCGTCGTTACATATCAACGGAACAGTCGGGCACCAAGCAGTGGATCCTCATTTCCCTTCAAATTTTTCCTGTATCTAGAGCCCTTTTCCTCCTTTTCTGTATTGCTCGATCAATTGAGTCTATTCCCACCATTACGGCCTGGTACATGACAAATACTTCAACACGGAACACGTCGGAGATATTATTCTTCCATTCCTAATATCTTTAGTCAGATTGCTTCTAAACTCCATTCCACTCTTATTTCAGCAAAGTTGCCTGTACTTGAATGTGTCAATGCACCTATTATTTGTAGAGATGAGAGAAGAAAGAGTTTCTTAAATTTTGTAGGGATTTATGGGAGAGCATCTGTTGATAGGGGAATTCGAACGGAAAATGAATTGCTTTTTGAATTTGATCCGAGTGGGAGACATGTTGTAATATAAGTAAAGCATTGCTTCGAGAGTTTGGGTGGATAGAATGTGTGGACATCTTTTCTTCAAATTGAAAGTAATCGTTTATCTGAATGTATTATTGTTTGTTGCTTTTACTTGGAGACACACTTTTTCAGATAGACGTGAGTTGGCACCATAGACCTTTTTCCGAGTTTTGTTTGACCGGACGTAGCCTCAATTGATTGACATGGGCATTGATCTTATTGAGAGCATTTCTGAAAATGAAATCTACCTGACATTACCGGATGAAGAAACGCCAGGCTATGCAAGTACCACAAATCCTCCCGAACTCGCTTTTTATCCACTCAGTGGTTTCCTCCCATACACACAAATACTAGTCATGGAAGTGAGTTAGCTGGTTGAAGAGGGTAAGAAGAGGCCTACTTACGCTTCATAATAAGGATGCTGGTTTTTATCTCGCAGTGCGCTTCGCACCCTCGCTAGAAAAACTTGGACAGCCTCATATGACCACTAAATTCCAGAATTTCAGCAAGTGATCTGCTTTGAAACCTCATCAAGAATGAAAAGGGAGAAACATACGCCTAAAACCTTGGTAAAAAGCAACAAACACATGCCCTCCAAGCCTTGCATCATATAATAATGATTACAAAGCCCAACTTCCTTGAATCTCTTGTCGCTGCTCCAAGGCCCCACCGGGAGCTTAAATTTTCTCTCTTGAATGTCCACAAACGCGGCTGAAGTCATATACTGTTTCGTATGATAAACTATGGAGAACTCTTTACCCATTTTTACGCCGGCGTCAAGGAAGTGGTGTCCCCATTCCCAAAGGACGCTATCTTTGGGGACACTACCATCGTCGCACTTGAATTCTACCGAGAACTCCAGATCTTGTACATAGCCGCCGGGTTTCATACACCTAGAGCAGAGGTTGAGGATCGAGTAGAAGATGATGGAAGGGCTGGAGGTACACACTTGTAAATTTCTCTGTACAGGAAGGGCCAGTCGCTGATACCGCCGAACAAACATCGTATATGGACGAAATCAAAAGACTCGGGGGCGAATGTCCATGGAAGTTGAGCATCGTCCAGTTCAAATCGGCAGTTGGGAGGGACGAATCGGGGTTGTACATTGGAGAGATCGGTACCTATGACTTCTGACGATGGAAATTCGTCTGCAAAATCCCTTTGATGCAATCAATTAATGCCCTGTCAATATGGCCACAACGACCTACATGGCCCATATCCCAGTCCCCGTGCCGACATCGATGACTTTCTAAAGAAGCGTGAATCAAAATCCCATATGATATACGGGCCATCTACAGTTAATATGTGCTTACCTGCGGATTCTCGATCGGTGCTAGGAAGAGCTTCCCGTTAAGCATCATTGTCATCATATGGTGGCTATCACAGTAAGCGTGAGAACCATTCTGGGTTGAGCAATCGATACTGACCCAATATCGAGTTGATCGTTCTGGATTTCATCGTTGGGTGCCCTAGAAGATCAGTTAGCGACGACGACACGGCACCGCGCAGCATGCGCAACGAAAACAACAAAAACAACGCAAACCACAACATACCAATACTCGGTCGATTTGAAATTCTGATACGTCCTGCCGTGCAATTCGCGATAATCGAGGATACTCGAGGTTACCGAGCTTGTGGAACCAGCTCTGAGACCTCGTTAGCACGAATGCAGGGCTTTCATCGTCAACGAGGTCGCGGAAATCCTACCTGTCCCATCCATCATCATATGCCGAATCTCCGTCAGAATCGGGTTCATCCTACGGCCATCAGCTCCTGTATCAAGCAGTGTTCTCCGATCGGGGGAGCGTCTACAGTATTACTGGGGATTGGAATCTGGTCCTCCGGTTGAGCTTCTGTCATCGCGGGGCCGATCTATTATAAACACAGCTGTGGATTCTTTAGAGTGAGGGATGAAGACTTGAGTTGCCGCTGGCCGTGACACGACCTCCACCAAGATTACCACTAACCCAGCCTCCGGGGAGCCTGGCCATTCATTACCAGGCAGGGATGGCTCGGGTTTTCCTAGCTCCTTCGAGAAAAGGCCCAAAGACCCCATTCTCGAATAGCGAGCTGACCCTCCGCTATTGCTGCGGAGGGAGGGAGGCTACGGTCTTTTCCGCGTGGGGGGTTGGGTTGAAGCTCTCTGGCGCGCTGACGCCCGCTCTCCCCGCTGCAAGCTTGACAACTGGAATCCAATTACTAGCCGTCTGGCTTGGAGGGGTTCCGCTTTTATGAAGTTGACGGCATAACTAACGCATGAACTTTTACAAAGCAGCTGCGATGGAGGACGTGGTGACGCTAGATAATCTATGGGATCTTTGGTATTTACCCCATTGGTTCTGATCCCTTGTCTTCCCTTGCTCCGCGTCCATGGTACCTACGCCTTTCTGGAAGAGGTATTTACGAAGGACGAGGCTTGCTCCGTCTCTGATAAAACTACTTTTCCCTCACTTTGCTTTCAAAAGCCTCCGTCTCCATATTCTGTCAACCTGCCAAAATGGCGCCCGGTGCTTCTCTGAACCTGATATATGTCGCTGGCATCAGCCTCGTAGCATACTTGGTTATATCCGCTGGTTATAGATTGTTCTATAATCTTTTCTTGCATCCATTGAAACATATCCCCGGTCCTAAGCTTGCCGCGGCCACGTTCCTGTACCAGACATACTTCAGTCTCGTGGTTGGAAGTCGATATTATGTGCAGATCGGAAAGCTTCATGAAAAATATGGTTCGAAGCTTTTCAACTACTGTAGTCATATAAGTTGGAGGGCTAATTTTATATCCCATTATCAGGTCCGGTGGTTCGGATTACTCCCGATGAAGTCCATTTGAGTGATCCTGACAATTATGATACCATTTATCATGTCGGTTCAAAATACTCGAAAGCCCCTCCTTACTACTCGTCAATGGGGATCGCGTACTCTACGGTTTCCGCCATGAGCAATGAAACGCACCGTGTTCGTCGAGGTCGTTTAAACCCCTTCTTTTCTCGCAAAATGGTACTTGAACTAGAAGATGTCGTCCACACCAGGACGGATAAACTATGTTCAGTAGTCGCCGACAGATTGAAGCAGAATCGAGATGTTGATATCCACCACGGTTTCCGTGCCGTCTCGGTAGATATCATATCTGAATATGCATTTGGGGATTGTTACAATCTCCTTGATCGTCCCGATTTGGGAATGGATTTTTTCTTTATGGTTCAAGGATTAGGTCCTATGATGTGGACTTTTATGCAATGGCCTGGACTTCAGAAATTCGCTTTATCCCTTCCCCCTGCGGTTTCAAAGGCGATAAGTCCTCCAATGAAACAACTTCTAGGTTTACAAGAGGTCAATTTTCCTTCTCTGCCTTTCGAGTTCGTTCCCTAACCTTTCAATTCCAGCATGCATACAAACAGATTCTATCCGTGAAATCAGACATGGAATCGGGAAAAGGGGAGTTGAAACCAACAATTTTCCACGATCTTTTAACCGCCGATGAGAAATTAGGTTATTATCCACCAAGACCAGATCAGCTTAAAGATGAAGCCTACAGTATTCTTGCAGCAGCCGCTGACACAACTGGAAATGCCATGACCGTCGCTGCCTATCGGGTTATCTCAGATCCAGTCATATACAGAAAACTCACGGATGAATTGAAAGGTGCTTTTCCAGACCCAAACGCTAAATTAGACTACTTGAGCTTGGAAAAACTTCCTTATCTGGTATGTCGATGTCATTTCTCCCTTTATTCTAATTGCTAACAAATCCCCAGACTGGAGTGATCAAAGAAGCTATCAGGTAAACGATTTATTCCCCACCAGATGGGGACTCTCTAACATAATAGACTTTCGTTTGGAGCACCAGGTCGTCTTCCTCGCGTTGTCCCAGAACCAGGCGCGTCTTTCAATGGCATTGATGTACCTGGAGGTGTAAGTCCTTCCTCTCATTTTTTCGAGAATAATTATCTCATATCAGAACTAGGCCTATATCTCCATGAGCACATGGGAACTTCACCACAACGAGGACTATTTCCCCAACGCCACGAAATTCGATCCCGACCGCTGGGCTGATCCGCAAAACGTGAGGCACATGGAGAAAGCCTATGTGCCATTTGGAAAGGGCAGCCGGGCTTGCGTTGGCATTAAGTATATCCCCGGTTCCTCTTTAAAAATCATTCGTATATTGATACATGTAGTCTTGCCTATTGTGAACTTTACGTCGTTCTCGGCACCCTGTTCCGCCGCTTCGAGCACTTGCAAGGCAATAAACTCGGGCCCAAAGATCTCGTGTACGATGATTACCTTTCTGCGTATCCACCAATGACGGCTACAAGATTTCATCTTACGGGCGGTTCATGAATGCAAGGATGCGGGATGGCAAGGGAGCGGAGAGCATGAGGCTGTGTTATCTAAGTAGCGAGGGAAGGGTCTTCGACTTCGCGAACCATTGAAATTTTTCATCGAGTGTGTTTCTCCCCCGGTAGTTCATGGGTATGGTGAAGGCATGGAATGCTTTTAACGATTCGATGATGGCTTGTTTATACTTGGGCGTATATGTGAATTTACTCAGTTGCCTAGCTTTCACTGAATATATAGTCACGCTTCCGAAAATTCGCACTTTGATAAAATGTAGTCTATATTGAGTCTAGAGCTAGAAAAGGATCAAGGAGAGGACCCCTTCTTATACCCAAGGGGTTCCCTCCTGGTGAATCCTATTGGTTCACCAGCTAGCTCTTGTGTATCCTCTATATTCACCCATGGGACCCAAAGGGGCAATAGGTGAGGCTATTCCTACCCATGCTACGGTATGGGATCCATAATACTCCCACAGACCGAAGTGACCCCTGCTGACTCAAATATTCCCACAATATTCTTGTTTTACGGTTCTTTGTTGAGCGGGCGGTGAAGAGGCCACGTAATCAGCTGGATGGTCTCCTCTTCTAACGAACCCACGCTTCCTTCATCTTCATCAATAAGGTTCGGAAAATCGATGAGTTCGTTGATCTCAGAAGAGAACCACCATTACTAAGCAAAAAAAAGTTCTGAACCAATAAAAATCGCCGCTTAAATTTTTTACCGAAAATTTATCCGTAGTGGTCTAATTTATAAGATAACGACGCTCAGCGTTCCTCTTTCGATATTAATCTTCACTTACAAAAAAGTATATCCTTAGCTTCTCCAACTCTCCTTGTATATGATTCACTTCTCAAAATGCCAGAATCCTCACCCAAAATCATACAATGGCTCCTGGATACGCGGTGTCTCTGGCCGGTTCCAGAAACAGCGAATTCGAGGGAGCAAGTACAAGGTCTAAGGATGATCGTACGTACGATTTTAAGTCGTGAATTTCCTGATAATGAAGTAAGTTATTAATGAGGAATCAGGCCTTAAGGGAACTCTCCTTCCTCACAAAAGCAGAGCAGGATTCCGTGCTAAAATACTACTTCCTGAAAGATGCAAAGATGTCCCTTGCGAGCCAGCTGCTGAAACATGCTGTTATCACGCGGTATTGCGGTGTACCTTGGGGCAAGAGCAGGGTTGAGAGGGGGGAGAATGGAAAACCGGTGTTCAATGATGGAAGGGACAGGAAGATTGATTTCAATGTGAGTCATCAGGCGGGCATTGTTTCGTTGCTTGCGGCTGTGTGGGATGTGGATAGGAACGGGGACGGAAAGGTGCAAGTGGGCACCGATATTGTTTGTGCGAATGAGAGGCTGGAGCATGATTACAAGCACGTTGACAAAAATGGGTTCTTTGACTGGGTGGATATGCATGCTGATGTTTTCGCTCCGTCGGAGGTGCATCATATGAAACTCTCGCCGCTGTCCCTGATTCCAGACTCAGATTTTGGCTTAGCCTTAGCAGCGAAGGAAGGAGAGCAGATTTGGGGGTATGCCAAAGATAAGATTTCGAGATGTCAGTCGAGGGCCCAGAAAATTGAGGTCCAAATTAGAGGGCCGGATGGCAACAGGACGGCGGAGATACAGAGTGATAAGGTTGTTGATGGGAAATTACGCAGATTCTATACGATGTGGTGTTTGAGGGAGACGTACGTGAAGATGACGGGTGAAGCCTTGATGGCGAGTTGGTTGAAGGACTTGGAAATTAGGGACGTGAGGGCTCCCTCGGCGTCTACCCAGATTGTGAGAGAAGATAGTTTGGAAAAGGGAGAGGTGATAAGGAATTTTGATATCAAATTAAAAGGCAAGAAAGTGTCGAATGTGAAGATGGAATTGTCGGCGTTGGGACAGGATTTTATGGTTGCTGGAGCGGTGAGGTCGGAAGTTGGTGAAGCCGAGATGGGAACGTGGTTGGAGTTGGATCTCGAGAAAGATATCTTGGCTTTTGGGGAGTTGATGGATTGACTGATTTGAGTTGAATGGGCAGGAATCAAGACTGAGAGAATGACCAACTTAATCGTTCCTCCAAGTCGCGGGGAAAGTCGCGGGGACTGTTTCAAAACGATTGCCATCGAAGGCACGAAGATATCTTTCTCTTTCAGGGATGTTACATATTGAATCTACGAAACTTTATTTGCTTCTGGATATCCAAATATTGTGGTGGAGACCCCCTGCTTTCCTGTATGGGCGCTGGAATACCCCAGAAGAGCAACCACTTGCTCGGTTACATTTGACCAGGCCCCTGGATGCAAACCCAGGCAGCGTTACAATTCATCGAAGCCGATTTATTTTGCTATCTCCGAGCCAGAGAGAAACATTCGCTTTGCACAGCGTGTCTTAATCCAGTTACACGCTATTTCCGGATTCTTGGTATTTTCACATATTCTTCCAACCAGCTGAACCAAGTGTTCAGTACTGGTATTGATGTCGAGGGTCACGGGTATAGTTTCACACAGGGCTTCGCTATGAAAAGCTCTTATGTGGTTGGATAATCTTGTATTAGAAGTAAGCTATGGTGGGAGCCGGGCAGAAGATATAGGCAGCTCTGCCGTCTGCCACCGCCTCCCAAAGCAGTGCCAAGGATTGACCAATCCGGGGTTCAGCCAACGCAATTGAGCCTAACTAATATGCTAACTAACAATAATTGACTTTCAAATTTTCGGTAGGGAAATTGACCGTATTAAGTTGAATTTTCTTCTTCTTTTTTCTTTCGTGGAGAAGACCACGATGGCGATGGACTTTTATGATTCGCTAATATATGAACTGGGGAGGAAGAGCCTAGAAGGGAAGGATGGAGGTTGAGTGAGACTTGAAAGTTATAATACGGAGGCTCGAGATGAAGAATGGCGATGCTAGGAGTGGAGATAGGTATTGGGTTGCTTGCAGCAGAGTATAAGACCAAGCTGGGGTTTTGGGTTGGGATGGGTATTAGAGATTTTGCGTAAGTTGAGCTTTGAGAGGGTGTATATATGTGAAAATCGGGATGAATCTCGTGTTGTAAGTAGTACTACTTACTTGTAATAACTGATTGACGTGTGGTGCTTTTCCATTTTTCCTCATTCGGAGGTATTTCCAATCCGGGAATTTATATCTTTGTTTTCATGTAAGTCAACTCTTTAAATCCCTTTACAACACTTTTCTTATCTCTAAACCCCACCTGTCATGTGAAAACCGTCTTGTTCCCCTTACCCCCATCCACCTCACTATAAACATCCATCCTATTCTCCCTCCTCCCCATCCCTATCTCTGCTCAGCCCCTCTCCACTCTCCCTCTTCTCCTCAACCCCCCTAACCAACTTCCGCAGACTCGCTGCTGTCAAACACAGCTGACCAACCTGGCGCATATAAAACCCCAGTGTTCGCAGCTCGATCCCGTAGCTGCGCAGCCCCACATAACTATGTTCGCGCTGCATGCCCAGCCCATTTCTGAGATTGAGATCTACTTTGGCATAGGGGTGAGCTGCCGTTTTGACGCGCATTAGGGAGGAGCGGTGCGAGAGGAGGGAGACTTCAGCGAGTGTGCGTCCGCCGCAGGATGTCATCTGATTTTTAAACCTTAGCCATAGCTCTTAAAATATGGGAATTTTTCGTCGTGGCAATGGGACGGGAGCAAAGGAACATACAATCGCTATCTCTACCACGGAATCTGTCCTAAGCTCCTTGGGACTCGGTGCACTCACTATCACGGCCGGGTGCTCAAACGCATTATCGTGGATTCGGGCATCGACTCTACAACCCGGTAGCAAAGCGGCTTTTGCTGGGAGCCAGACGATACAACCAGGGGTTATAAAGCGGAGATAATCTGAGACTATGTATTGACGAGGGTGTGAGAGATTTTGGGTCGAGGGTGGGGTGGGGATGATCCTTAATGTGGTGTTCTGAATAGCGGTGTTCGGTATTTGTGTGGTTTTGGGTTTTGGGCCGGGTGTTGAGATAACGGTGTCGAGCGGGAATTTTCTTTTGAGTGTGGTCCTCGGGTGGATTTTTTTAAGCGGTTTGGGTTTGCGAATTTTCTTCGAATGGCTATGCTGTGGTATTCTGGGGGTTGGCCTGCTGATTGCTCTTGATGTATGTTTTAGGGAGGGTTTCCTGGGAAGTTTAGCAACAGCTTTGGGTTTCGGGCGAATAGCTGCCATTGGAGCAATTTGAGAAAGTATAATATTTATTTCATGAAATGATAGGTTATAGTGACATCGATAGAAAATAGGAGGAAGATGAGTATTTTGGAAGTCGGTAGGAAAATCAATAGGGATGGCAGCCAGATAAAGGAAAGATACAAACAAAGAATAAAATGATTTTGTAGACTTCAGGCGTAACCTAGAATCTGTTCTGATATCTTTTGAAAAGAATAAAAGAATATTTATTGTAACATTGTCGGATTCGTTTCTATACTCGGCGTAAGTGCTTAAAATAAACCAAACTTCTTTCTCAGAGAATTGAATCTGATATATTGTGTATCTGTAGTTATTCGCAAGCAAAGAATCAGAATCGTGACATTGTGTGGTTGCAAGAGAACGCATAAGTCTCAGAGAATTGAATCTGATATATTGTGTATCTGTAGTTATTCGCAAGCAAAGAATCAGAATGGTGACATTGTGTGGTTGCAAGAGAACGCATAAGTCAGGGACAGGAATCGAAGAAATTACCCGCCGAAGAAGCAGGCTTCCTTATTCAACTTCTTCTCCTTTTCCTTCTCCTTCTTCTGTCAACTCCTGATGCTTAGGGTATATCGAAAGGTTTAAGTTATTATTGCAAACAAGTTTGGTTGGAGAAGATAGCGGCTGAGAGGAAAACAAATCCTCTTTATTGAGTTCAAGATCTGGAAGTTCCATGTCTGAGATATCCGAGCCTAAGTCTGAGATATCCGAGCCTAAGTCTGAATAAGGTGGCCAGTCAACATCAGCAGCACCCGCCATGCCTATAACGCGCTGGAGAAACCATTGTAACTCGAGAAGCGTAAAGCTAGGCAATGGCTTTCTTTCCGGATCGTCGGTTTGAAGCGTGAAATAATCACCAGATCGAATTGTATGAACGATATTATCTTCCTTATCTAGCCTAAATAGCCATGCAGCAGTACCACCAAAAATGTTTATATTCTGATTAAGTTCTTCAGTCGAAAATGGCGTAGTTAAGAAACTTATTGCTGTTTGAGCTTCTTGTTGTTTTCTTTGCCAAAAAAATTGCACTTTCAAAGTAGTTTTATCGTTCGACTCAGAAATAGGTTTGAGTGCAAATGCTCCTCGGGCCCACATATCATGTGTTTCACGCGATAATGTAATAAGGTTATAAATTCTTTCTATACCACTTTCATATAAGCCCGCTGGAAAAAGTTGTGCTTCCCAAACTGCAATTTTTTCCTGAGGCCAGAAAATTTTTAAATGATTCCAAAAGATATGCCGTTGCCCAAACTTATCTGCTTCCTGATGTGAAATCGAGTGAAACGGATATATATAAGCAACTTCTATCGAACCACCACCTGTTATGACACAGTGGAATCCGTCTCTTTCTGCAGCTAGGTTTCTAGCCTTCTGATTTCGACGTTGTGTGGCTGGTGAATCTGAAATTTTTTGTTTCTTTGTAGGTGGAATAGAAGATGATGTGGTTAGATTGGACGGTGTCGACTTGTTCGGTGTCGAGGCCTGCGACTGCGCTTTAGGAGGAGACGGACCCCCTATAAGATAACGTTAGCTAGAATCGAGGAATAAGGATATTGTTCTTACAATAGTGTGCCATTGTGTAGGTTTGTGAAGTAAGGCCTTTAAGAATATTGGGATATTCGCGCCCGCAATTGACCAAGTTTTTGAGGGCATCGAGGTCGCAGATTTGGCATGCAGCCCAAAAGTGAGGTGGTACGTTACCGATTGACTCCTGTAGACGCTTGAGCAGGTCAATTCGTTCCGGACCCGGTTGGTTAAAGTCTTCCATTGTGTTGAAGTCTTCCATTGTGTTGATGTTCGTGTGTTCGATGTTTGTGCGCAAAAAAAATCGCTTAGGGGACAGCAATGCACTAGCGGCCGCATCACGTGTTTCCGGATGCAGAATCACACTTGGATCCAAAATGCTTTCCGCTGAAGATGTGGGAGGAGGTACCTATCTTCTCTCGGGCCAAAATCCCAAGTCCAATTTCGCCTCCTTTCTACATTTAACATAGTCATCATTACCACGAAGTTCATAATGATAATTTAGAGTCTAGAATGAAGGGCCAGAGGCCCGGTATTAAATGTATATTTGACCGCACGCTTGATGTACAATAATATTACAGTTGCATGCTTGCTATGAAATCTAGCCAGGGTTCCATTCCCTTTCTAACCTGATATTAGGACCCAGAGTCTACATTCGTTAGCAAACATGGCATCCGAGATGGCTTTGGATAAGAGGGGGGAGTTGAAGGCGAGGTGAGAAGACAGAGGGCAACTTACAGAAAGAAAATCATCAAGACCCCAAACATCTTCGCAACTAACCACCTATTCCCTGAAACTCTCGACCAGTATTTCAATAACTCCCGCTGTGCGCCCTGCACATTGTCAACCACATCCTCCGTATTAGCATCAATTCTTTGAATCATCTCGCTCTGTTCTGAAACCATCGATGCTAATTGTCCAAATATACCTCCTAATTCGCTAATCGTCCGTTCAATCGCTTCTATCGCTTCCCCTCTTTGGTTTATATATGAGTTCTGCGGTTGCGCCTCTTCCATCATTAATAATTGCTGGTCCCCCACTGGATTCAGAGATAGAAGGTCCTGCCCCGGACCCGGTGAGCCCCGAGTGGGCGTGGAGTATAATGGAGAAGCGGACTGTGAGATTTGAGGCGCGGTGTGCGAGGAGACAGTGGAAATGAAGTTTTCTGTTCGGGAGCGTGAAGCTTGGATATTTTTTGTGCGGACTTCGAGCACGTCTTTGAAATTGGCCGAGACGTCGGTCAGTTTGCCTTGCAACAGGAAGACGACATTCTTATTGTGTTCGCCTTCTTGATCCGCAGATTTGGGGTGTAAAGAGCGAGAAAGGGTTTGGAGGGAGGAGATTTGAGAGTTGAGTGAGGAGAGATCTTGTTTGATTATGAATGTTAATTCGTTAATTTCAACGGGCCGGTCATCGAAAAGGGTTTTGCGTTTGGCAACTGGGCAATGTTAATTATTCATATTCTTCCTTCCATAGATGACAAGGGTCTCACGTTGTGCCAATTTTTCTAATTTCCCCATCGTCCCTGAGATTCCCCTTCCTATCTCTGCCGCCCTGCGCGCAAATTCCGATCGTTTTGGTTTCGCATCTCCGTTCGCATCTCCATTTGCAGCTTTTTGCGAATCTGTAAGAAGCGATTGTCTTTGTGCTCCGACTTTGCCGATTGCCTGCCTTCGTTGGATCTGAGTGAGGACAGATCTGAACTCGTTCGTTCGGTCTTGGATGGAAGCTACCGCCATGACGTTATCAAAGAAGATCCCAAGCGTATCTTTCCAGAAGAGCGCAGTGAGGATATTATTCCAGTTTTTGCGTAGAAACGACGAGGCGCAAAAGTGGCCTTGTTTGTGGTTGTGTCTTAGGGTAGGCTCGAAATCCCAAATCCTTCGCTATTTCCGAGGTATTATGTGACACCGTGTGTATTTGTACATACAAAGGAGCGTGGAGTGGAAGGAATTATGCCGTCTATGGTTGAACTGGAGAAGTGAGTGAAAAGGGTTGGTTTGTGGAAGAGGAAGTGGGCGTGGACGTGAAGATGCGGCCACAGGACACTTAGATGTTTGGCGGTCGTCTATCTATTCACGTGCAATTATCCACGGCACGGCCACGACTCAACTTTCTGGCCTCAGGTATAAACATGTCCTCTCCATTTCGTATATCAAGCGTGGCTGAGGGAACGAGCTAAGCGGGGAAGCAACAAATAGCAAATCAAGGCCGTGGCTCCCGTCGCCACCCGTATAAACTCTCGGGAGTTCATCACCAAACATAGCGAGACGTCTCTCCCCTTCTCCCTGACAATCACCTCCCCTACGAAGACCTGCGTGTATCCTTTTCCTTTTCGTTGATTCACCATCTCTCTCTCGAGTCCGAGTCTACGGTTCCAACTCGTCTGCCACTTCATTACGGGTATAGAGTTGGCGATCGCTCAAATTTGGCCGCCTGAATCGGCCATTCCGATTAAGTCTTCAAATTCTGGCCTTTAGCGACAACTACAGCTCCATGTTTGAACTTTTGCCATCTCAGTAGATGTCTGGTGAGCTGCGGGATCTTGTGTTCCAACAATGGCCCGGGCATTCTCAAATCCCTTGGATAGTTCCAATCCGATGTGAGCCTTGTTTGATGTCTCAACCTGCATGAACTAGCTGATAATGTTTAGGCAACCCCCGCGGGCGAATACTCCAATATCATATGTCGCAAATGTAAATAGACAAAAGACGAAGAAGTGGGCGAACGCTGCTCCGGCAGATTACGGCGGCGATGACTGGGGAGATGAAGATGAATATGACCCTCCGCCACCCCCCATTTCGAAGCCCACGGGATTGCGACAGCAAGGCCAAGGAATTACAACTGGACAGAAACCAGATTCTCTTGGTGGCGACAGCGGCAAGAAGCCTTACGGGGCGCTACCGCCGCTTCCCAGCTCTGGCGCAATCAATTCTGGCCGCGCTCGAACAAATTCTTTTGATGCCGAGGACGAGAAGCGTAATTTCTCTAGTAGCACAGTCCGACAACAGTCACCACCGGCGGTTGCGATCAATACAACCTCGGGGCCAGCGACCCGTTTCTCACAAATGGGTGTTCCGAGTCCTCGCGATCCGAGTACTCTTCCGGCTCTGTCGATAGCAACTCAATCTCCCCCCCAGGCCCCTACAGGACTCAGGAAAGCCTCACAAACAGCCGCCGTTCCAACAACGTCTCCCATTATCGAGTCACCCAATCTGGATATGGTCAAGCCGGGACGGACAAATACTGGTAACTCGGACTCGGCTTACTCCCCATCAGATACCAGAGGCTCAATTGACCAGGCTCGACGAACTAACACTATTGATTCGGGCTCTATTTATTCACAAGCATCTCCCGATCAGACCCCCAGCGACTATCAAGGTCGTCGGGATTTCTCTCCATCTGCGGTCCCTTCACCATTACAAGCAGGCAGGGCGTCACCTTCACCCCAGAGCGCAACAGAGACATCCTCCAATAAGTTTACGCCTCGAAAGAGTAGTTTAAGTCATTCTTCACGCCCGGACTCGGCAGAGATTACTCAACCACCAGAAGCAGCACCCAAATCTTGGACTACAACACCAGGCCGAACAGGATCCCCTGCGGCTTCTGGGACTCCAGCTCCAACAGGTAAAGCATTACCATTTATTCGTCCTGCTGATATATATCGCCGGGCTGAAGAAGAGCGAAAGGAACGAGAGTCGATGGACTCTAGTAGACCGAGTATGGATTCTTTACCTGATGTGAGATCAAACGACGCGAAACCAGAGAATACTACTTCTGAAAACCCAGGTCAGGGCACCCGACGAAGAACGAGTTTTGAAGGAGATGAATTCCCTGACTCGGGTCATCGTTTGATGCCAATTTTAGAGCCGGTTAGGGAGAGGAAAAGCGAGTATAGCCTTGAGGGATTCGATGCAAAAACTCTGCCATCAGATACAATTGATGCTGCGGATGTGTTGAATTTTCAAGAATCAGCTCAACTCAATGCCGAACATACACGGAGTCACTCAACAAGCCCCAAATTGCCAGATTTGAATCGAATGTCTGGATTTGGTATGGATTTGTTTTCATCCCCAATATCTCATCCTCCAGCACTTCCTATACAGGATGCTGAAAGGACTCCAAGGCCTCCATCAACTGCTCAGATGGGTCCAGAGCAGTCAGAGGATCCTACTCTCAGAAACCAACCGTCACTTGGATTCAAATCAGTGGTTAATCAAGCATTTGACAGATCAAGGGATCCTTCCATACCAGATACACCAGCTTCCAACCCCGGTAGTGATATTAGGAGAACTGATAGCGAGAGTACTGGCACTACCGGAATCAGTCCTATAATGAGTAGATATCCTAGTAGTGCGGTTTCTGACAACCGAAATCGGGATGTTTCGACGCCTTCGATTCTTGAAGTGGTACATGAGCCAGTCTCGTCGGACCCCGAAACTGGCGCTCAAGTCACGCATCCATTAAGTACCGATGCTTCGAACGAGGAAATTACACCCAAATTTCCGGTATTGAAGCTAGGACATCGGCGTGATATTAGCACGCCAAGTCCAGGTAATAGCCCAGCTAGAATTCCAAATTTAGCAGAAAACGAGCAAATTCCGAAGGGAGAAGAGACTGTTGTTTCACGTGCCTCTAGCAATTCATCTACTATGGTAGGGACTACAGAAGAGCCATTGCAACCGCCACGACCAATTACCGAACGTGAGCAGAGTTTCCGGCCCTCGTTACCTGGCGGCTGGGCATCTTATGCAACCACTGAAACAGAAAAACCTACACAGCTGGAAAGCCACAGTCCCCTATTGCAACCCGAGACGTCTCCTCATACTGCTCAAGTCGGAAATTATGATGGAGATATTACTCCAACTACAAGTAGACACTCGCTACCGCAGTCTAGTTCGGGCGCTGCAGCTAGCACTTCTATTGGAGGACTTGCTGGTACTATTTTGGGGATACACGATAGTAAGGAAGATAGTTCTCCCACCGAAGGTCCACAGAATATTCGTAATAATAATCTGCCAACACCCGACCCTGCCATGGCCCCAGGAGGGAATGTGTATTCGACCAAAGTATTGGATCGACGACTACTTCCGAAACTAGAACAATCTCCTGCAGAGGTCCAATTACGACCGGATTTTATCGACAGAACTATTATTGCTGATTCTAGTGTTGCACCTACTCCATTGCCCAAGGACACACCTCCATTGGGCTCGGATTCCAAAAATAGCCCTTTCCAACAAGCACGGCATGTCACTGCGGACGAACAACAATCAGAACGTGCCGCAACGGCGTCTATTCAGACACTAAATGTTGAGAATGACGACCAAAACGAAAAACTTCGATTAGAGATCGTTAGGAGTCTTAGCCCTAGAACTTCCGAAGTTGGATCACACCAGGATGAAATCCCAGCCGATCAAGCTCGGGAAAGCACATACCTACCTAGCGAGTATGATAATTACTGGGCCTCCACTACCGATGATGCTCCAGCTCCAGTAAAAGAGGTATCAAATGAGCCTAAAGTTCCATCTATCACGACCGAATTTCAAGGTGGACCAGAAGACGTTACTATTGCACCTCTCAGCCCACGCAGACCTCAATTGCAGAAGCGTTTCTCGTGGGAACAGAGTTCAGAAAATGTATCCGTTAGTCAAGCTCTAGACGATTCAACCTTATCCACAGATATCTCCGCTAGAGATGCTTCATCAACTGTTCAATCCCAAGTCAGTGAGCCAGCTCAGCAGCTCTCCCCCCTAGTAGAGTCTCAAAATCTTGACTCGGACTCTGCGAAAGAGATAGTTCAAAATTCAGCAAAACGCATACCAAGCGACGAACAGGTGACAAGAGATGCGGCGGTTCTTGCAGGCTCTAGTGCATTGGGAACAGCTGCCGCAGCTACAGATATTCACAGCCAGGAAACGCCAAGTTATAGCCAAGAACAGCCTTCATTACTAGAAGAGAAGAACCTAGCTAGTACAGCTTCTATCACTACGCCCTCAAAACGACCGTTCTCCGCTACCACTAAGCTCATGCCCTTCAAAGAAATAGCTGCGATAAAGTCTACTGCTCAACGGATTCAAACATACGATGAAACGAGGCATCGATTTGCTACAATGGACTCCGGATTGGCCGATTGGATAGCGAGACTACAAGCTGATCACGAAGAATATGCAAATGCTACTGGGTCGTATGGAGCGTCAAGACCTAGCGTGCCTACTCTATCAGCGCGATCCAAGTTCTCGGCAAAGCTAACTGGGGGAGTTCCTCCCCCGTCGCAACAGCCGTACTATCAGCAGTATCTGAATGCTAGTTCTCCGACAAATACTTCCCCACCGATATCAAGACCTGGCCAAGGAATGACGACTGGCTCGCAACAAGGATTTTCTCTAGCTGGCAACAAAGTCACAACGCAACAAGTTCAAGCTAAGGGGAAAGAATTACTTCACTCGGCTGGTATATTTGGTGGCAAAGCAGGAAAGGCAGGGAAAGGGCTACTTGCAAAGGGAAAGAACAAGCTTCGGGAGCGCGGTATTGGAGGAGACAAGGTAGATTGATCATCTCCTTCAGAACCGCATGTGGGCGCGGGGGCGTTTTCTTTTTTTCTGATTTTGAGTACTTTCCCAAGACTAATTAGCGTGGTGGTTGTTGCTTTCTTTAATTGCCTTTTCGGCATTGTCATCCTGCTTAGCAGGCTGTGTATGACTAGGGAGAATTGCAACCTCTTCAAATTTGTCTCTTTCTAGCATGACTGAGTTGAACATTACTAAGATTTGATGCCCTTTAGACAAGCCCACCGCACAAACCGAAGTTGGAGAGTCGAAGCTCGTGGGGTCCGCTAGGCCTTTCTCGCTCTCAGGGTGGAATTGACACATCTCGGGCTTCGATGGATAGTCATCCATCATTACGATATGACGCTTTGCGCTCAGCCACACTCACATCAGAAGTTTATAATCCTCCCCTGCTCTTTACGCCGACTATTGATAGTCTCGAAGCTACGAGCAAAGAAGAAGTGACATCGGAAGAACCGCAAGAAAATGAATCCGTGTTATCCTTACCACCTCAGGGTCAGCCTGAGGAAGCTGACAAAGATGATGAGGACGAAGCTCTTGCTGACATAGGAAAACCAGCACCGATAGGGAAAACTCAACCCTCTTGGGACCCTTCCACTGCCACTCCTATTGCTGAAGAAGAACCATCTCACAATGAGCATCCACAGCAGAATATTTCACGCTCGATTACTACTCCAAAGCCAGACTCAGGTCCTGCACAGTCGAATATAGGATCAAAGAGTAATTGTTCTGATAGCGTTGATGTATTTTATGATACACCTGAAGACCGCGAAGAGCCCACGGACCTTAATGACTGGGTGGTAGTGAACCCAGAATCGAAATCAAAGAAAGAACTCGAACTAAGTGACAAACCGAAGGCTCGGCTAGAAATTAGAAAGCTAATTCATATTGGACATATGAGCATCTTGGACCGACCACGTTACACCTACGATCCTGCAGGGACGACCTCACCCTCTTCGACTGGTATCAGGTCGGTTCCATCTAAAGCTACTCCAGCAGCCGTATTCCCTGCTTCTGAGGCTCGGATCGTTGAACAGGTCAAGAATGAAGAGCCGACGAGACATCCATCCTTTAAAGGATTACCCCCTATTCGTCGAACATCAACCTTTGGACTTGGTTTTGGCCGTCAAACAAAAACTAGGTTTCCTATTGAAGATGATGATGAAGACGTGTCTCCGATCGAATCTGAAAATGATACTGATTCCAAGAATGAGTATGGAAATGATCACAACCAAGATCACCATCTAAATAACCGACGTGCCTTGCCAACACTTCAGACCCAATTTGGTGAAAATCGACCTGATAGCGAAGTTCTTGCGAATACCCCAACAAGACCTGGAATAAGACAGATGAGACTGTCTGAGTATAATCAATATCCTGTTCCGCCAATCCCACCACAGCATGCATCAGATATACCAACTGACATTCCCTCGGTGCCGGACCATCTAGCCGGCGACATTCGAAGATCTAACGAAGCCTGGCGTCAAAATGCAAACCATTCTCCCTTCCATACCCCGAGTAGCACTTGGAGCGAAACAGGAGTCCCGCCAAAACGGCAATCATTTGAGCCTCAAAGGGCTCGTGCTGGTTCAAATTCTAGTCAAACTTATACTCATCGCTCAGATCCTATGAATGATCATTTCCCTAGGCCAGGCGCACAGCCAGTACCATTTGCCCAACCTCCTTCAGCTGCCCAGCGCTATCCCGAACTGTTCCGACCAACGCCCCAGTCTCCAGATATTCCTCCAGATGGTGCCGACCTCCCAGATAATCATTACCAACCTCCAATCCCCAAAGAACAAGCTTTCCTCCCAAGGCAGCAGACAAATGAATACGAAATTCCCGGTGTTGGACCAGATGATCGTCCTGCTGGATCAAGACGAAACTCGGGTTTCTTTCGAGATTTGGGTGGCAAATTATCGCGAGCTTCATCTAGAGAAAGAAGTATGTCTGGATCTCAGGGTGGTGGTATATCACCTAGCAGACGCTTGGATTCAGCAGGAAACGGGTATGCGGGATCTAACGTTACATCTGAGGATGGGCAAGAGAAGAAAAGGCGAGGTTCTGGGTTATACAAGCATGCTCGAGCTTCAACAGGCACAATGGCCCCTCCATACAGTCAGGAAAGTGTTGTAGGTCACCATCCAGGCTCGCGGATTGACTTGGCAATCGTTTCTCCTCCATTGGCTCCCGAAGAAAGAAAACGTTTCCTTTTTCCTAATCTTTCCATTGATCCGAGATTTGACCCAAGATCTATACCCAAAAAGCTTAGCAGAGCATCTACATCAAATGTTGGTAATGATTATGGAAAGAGACCTCGTTTCGGTTCGCTAGGCGGTTCATTAAGCGGTCTCTTCAATCGATCTAATCAAACGCCTCTAGAGACATCCTATGAAGAGAGACCGCAAATTGACAGTGAAGTGTCGAGTGGGGTATCAAGTGGGGAGAGACCAACCCCGGGATCGCGTCCACAGCAACGAAATCCTATCAAACATGGTTCTGTCCTCAATCCGAAAAACATGCAATCTCGCGATGTCTTCAAGAAGTTAGTCCCTGGATCTGGAGCAGCTGATCAACCGCGCAGAGATAGTCGTACTCGTCGTCCATCCGCAGCTGGGTTGCTGAACAGTTTTATGGGTCGTCGTTCCCAACAATTAGAAAGAGAAAGCTCAAATTCACACTCTCAGAAGAGTGAATCGCCTCATCCCCGCCCGTTACCACCCGCACGAACATATTCAGATCTCCAGGAGGAGCCGGCTACAAAACAACCAAATCCAATAGTATGGAAGCCTACGTTTGATCAAAATCCAGACCGTGGCCGCCGTCAAAGTAGAGAACCTCAATATGATAGTGTACCAATCCCAGGAGGGTATTCTTTGGTTCGCGGGGAGGGTGCAACAGCCGTCCACACAGACTATGACCCGCGAGGACTTAATCGTTTTCAGAATGAGCCACGACCTGTACGACGAGAAGTTTTACAAAACGGGATTTTGAAAACGCCTAACAGCATCAGTCTAACTCAGCCACAGCAGCCTGAATCGCACCAGCTTCGCGCTGAACCACCTCCGCTCAAGAATCTGTCGATTAATGAAGCCTACCGCACGCACCAACGGAAACTCAGTGCTGAAGATCTAATAGCTCGGTCTCCAGCTAGAGAATCACCAACACAACAACGACCTTACCAGCTCACCCTTCCGGAAGATGACGATGAACCACCAGCCACTAAACGCCGGCCCTCTTCCAGAAAAGAAAAAGATATAGAAGCAAGTTATTCACCTCTTGTTTCCCCAATGAGCAAACAGCTTTCTCCACCTCTAGACAAAGGGCTGAGAGACACGCATCCTTTACTCCGACATCCAGAATCACCATCCTCATATCCGTTACCAGATTCCTCCACTTTATCACCCATAAACCCCAAAGCCAAAGATCTACCACCCCCGCCGCCGCCCAAGTATTCTCCTCAACCTCAACGCCAGCGTCACATCCCGATCCGGATCCCGTATCAATCCCCAAATGACCCGACTCCTAATCCTCAACCTCGGTCGAATCCACACATAAGCAACAGATATCTAAGCATAGAACCCCATCTCGACCGCTCAAACACGCACAATACAGCAGTGAGCGCCTTATCCGATACTTCAGCCTCACCTTCAATCTCACCCTCCACGGACCCAACACCGAACGGGTTAGCATCCTCTCCCAAAAACCAGCTGCTTGAAAATGGAATTCCAAAGGGAAATGTAGAGAACTTAAGGAATCACACAATCACACCACCAAGTCGGCAAATCACACCTGAGATCTCAAATACTAGACATCCTAAACTGAACCCTATCAATCGCGATCCGGACAGGATTAAGACGACTGTTCTAAAACTCCCGGAGCAGGGGCTACAGGAAGAGAAGGAAGATTTATATGATGCCAGTCCGAGGATTTCTCCCTCGCAAACCCAAACCAAAACCCATCCTTCCCAATCGCAGCCTCAATCGTCGATCCCACAGCCCTCTTCTTCTACTGCGAGTGGCGAGAGCACTCAAAGCAAGAACCTCACAGAAGATTTGAAAACCGTAAAGGAAGTAAGGAGGAATACCAAAGAAAGAGAAACCCTCAACGGCGCGCATAAGGAAGTACGGCCCCGGGACCCGGAAGAGAAGATCTTTTACGATAGGGAAAGGGGTGAGGATGCGGCTGCTGAGGAAGAAGAGGTGATGATGGTGGCGACTAGCTATCCGGGGCAGGAATGGAATCCTTATGCTGGAGGTGGGTGGGAAGATTTTGAGTAATGGGTGGAGGGTCGTATTTCATGTATATATTTTTGGTTTCTCTTTTTCTTTTCTTTAATGTGTGGATATGTAGATGTTTATACCCCATGTTTATTTGCTTGGAGGCGTTGCTTAGCTTAAATGAATGAATGAGATGAGAGAGATGGGATGAGATGCATTATTAATGGAATGGACGGGGAGTCGGTTTGTATGTTTTAGATAAGATGAGATGAGATGGTTTAGGGCTGTGCCTTGAGGGAAGGCAGGTATAATCGATAACAATATATGTAAAAGAAATTAATAGTCAGTAACTATTATATCGCCGAATTCTGTGGTAAAGCGTTGATTTCAATAGGTCTGATTTAGATATCCAATATCTAAATCATTGAGGACGCTTAGAAATGGAATGTCCTTGGTGCCACGTGTCACACATTTAATCTGTATTTAAACCCATAATAATCATACCTCTCTTTGCCATTATAAAAATCATATGCTAGGGTTTTAAGCGTAATCGATTTGGCACGTGATTGGGTGATCCAAAATTCGCGCATGTGATTGGTTTTATATCCCAAGATCACTGAAGCTTAACATTCTAGGTAACATTAGAATATTTCAATAAGGATCTTTAGACTGAGGTTGACTATGCAACTGACTTAGCATGCAGTAAATACAACCCCCCCCGAACGACTATCAATCCTAGAGATCTGCTCGGAAAGCTGAATAAAACCCCTAGAAGCTATTAAATTTGAATCCATTCCTCCGTAAGCTTCTCCAGCCTTCACTACTCTTCTCAAGGTATTTTAAGAAACGGCCAGTGTGCGCGCAATACCCCTCTGCACCTCCGCACCTCCTCGCTTCTCAAACATCTTAAACATCTTTCACGCATTCGACCACACATTGAACGCTCATCTCTCTCTTCCAAATGTTCACCAGTCTTAAACCCGCGCTCTTCAACAACGTTCTAAATTCCTTCTCCGACCTCTCCTTCCCGCCAATAATCAGCATGCACAGATCCATCCAGTACGGAGCCTTATCAATGCTTCCCGGCGTAAATCCTTCTGGCACCTCCGGAACAACCATTTCACCAATCAGGAGGCGAGAGCGGGGAGACATGGATGAGGAAATGTTAGAGAGGATGAGTTTTGCTTCCCGGTCTTGCCAGTTGTGCATGATGCGGCGGAGGTAGTAAATATGTGCATCTATTGGGTGAAGCTGATTAGCTTATTCATTCTTATGCAAGGGTTCGAAGAATGTCGAAAATTGGAATATGGTATCATACCCTTGACCGGTTGAGAGACGAAAAAATCAATTTCCATCTTCTCTACACCTACTAAATCTCCAGCGGGAATCGTATCCAATACCGCCTTTCTATCCTGGAGGATCCACTTTCCTAGTTCTTGTTCTTGAATACCTGCATCCTTCAATTCTTTCTGGATTTGCATCAAACTCTGGCCTCTGCCTCCCGCCACATCTACGATAAATACCTCGTCTCCCTCCCCTGTATTTTGCTTGCCAGCTTCAGAAGCGCGGTATTCTTTTGCAACGGATGTGAAAGGAAACATCCCTAACACAGGCAAAGAAGATTCTTGCGTCATCATTGCCCGTCCGAATCTTTGATGTCTAGGTGGGAAATCAAGCAATGCTTCATAGAAGTTCTTGCCTTCACTGTTGTTAGCCCAGGAAAAGGGGGACTGTTTGGGATTGAGAATTGAAGATGGTTCGTGAGTAGCTAGATACTCCGGAATCCGATGTGCAATTGGGGAGATTTCATCAACACTGGGATGTCAGACTTGAAAAATGAAGAAAGGGCGGACCTCACCATAATGTGAAGAAATCGACCTCAGACCCATCGAGATAGGCGAGGGAAAGTTTTGTGTGGGAATAAGTGTCCTCAGATACGGCATGAAAGACTCCCGTTGCAGTGAGGATACGCATTAATCGGACTGCGGGAGGTGATGTTAGAAGAGATATCTCTGATAAACTAATTGAAGAAACTTACCAAGTACCTCTTCATTCATTTTTACAAGGCTAGCCAATTCCTTTGCAGAAATGCATCCTTGTCGAGGAACATTCTCAAAAACTTTCATTTGTAGGAATGTGCTTATAGCAGCAGTTTGAGAATACTGAATAAGAGAATTAGTGAGCTCCCAAATTTTCCTCTCTTAGTGAACTCGACCTCATCTTACATTTGTGAGCTGTCGGAACATTGCCTCCTTCGGGTCTTCCAGAGCATAATGCAATGCTTCCACCCTGGCTTGAAGATCAAGCCGCCCCGCGCGATCAACGCTTTCGACATTCAGATCATAAGATTTAGCAGCAGCAAGAAGCGCTTCAATGTCGCCTATTAAATTTGAGGTTCCTGACATGGTGGCGATTCCCTTGATGGGGAGGGATAATTGGGGTAATGTGGAAAATAGATAGAATTGGAGAAACCAAAGGAAAAACAGTGATTATTGAACCAAGTGAATACAACACATTGTTGGTTTTGGTGACACCGGCCAATAGACCGGGTGACGTCTTATCGTGCGCTGGGTCCCAAATATCGATATATAATATCTAAAATATCGATATCTGCATTAGTTCGTCTTCAATCCGCTAGATCGCATTCCCTAATGGGCACAGCCGGAAATCTAGTTCCAAAGGGGAAGCTGCTTCTCCAAATGGTGCATAATTGATGCTTGGTAACGTGGATGTGGATGCATACCATGCCCTAGGAAGAACCGGGGTTAACAGGGATGGCACTGTGCACCCACAATTGCAATAGAAGATGGACGAGGAGGAGGTATGACCGTATGAGAGATGACAAAATCGCAACCGGGCATCCAAAACCCGGACTCCGCAAGTGTACTTGGACGCTAAAATTCGGATCCTCGATGGGCATATAACGTCTCCATACCCTTGAGATCGTAGATTTTATTTTGTGACTTGTGAAAGGTTGTGATTCAACTGCATGAAATATGGCGCATCAGGTTGATCAAGCCGATGACATGGCTAGTACGGTGGATGATAGGATTGAGGCTGATTCTTTTGAGGTGGGTTCTCTCTGGGAGTCTGGGAGGCTGAATGCTAATGAGATCACAGTTTGAAGATGAAGGCGCAGACGGTGTATCTATGTAATTTGTGGATTCCCATTATGGATGGTCCCAAAAACTAACACGATCAGTACGAGTCCCTCGACCTCGTCCATCGACTCAAGCTGTCAGTATCCCCGGAGTCAAAGCTCCCTCATCGAGCATGTTTTGAGAGTGATGCCCTAGAGACACCCTAAAAGAAGTAATTGTTAACTTCCCATTTGTGCAGTGGTTCAAGGAATAGACGAGTATGGGAGGAGATATGCTTCGTACGGGAAGACAGGATATGGGATGCCAATTGATGAACAAGAGATGGATAGAATCGATCTAAAGCATAGGCTTTATACATTAACACTTGGAGAAAAACTTTTCCTGGCACCGATAGGACCTAATCCGCAAAAGATTCTGGATCTTGGGACTGGAAGTGGTAGGGTTCCAGCCAATGCTATCCAAGACAACTGCTGACGTTGCACTTCAGGAATATGGGCAATAGATATTGCTGATGCTTACCCATCTGCAGAAGTTCTCGGTGTTGACCTCGCGGCAATCCAACCAGACTGGGTCCCACCGAATTGCCGCTTCGAGATAGATGATGTTGAAGAGATATGGACATATAGAGAGAATTTTGATTTCATTCATGCGCGAGATTTCTTGTTTTCCATCTCAGACTGGGAAAAACTGGTCCGTCAATGTTTTGAGTATGCGATTGTCTTTCTTCTCCATTGTCTGTATAGTATTTAATACATTCCCAGATTCGTGAAACCAGGAGGCTATCTGGAACTCCAATGTCTCCTTCCATTAGCGCAATGCGACGATGGCAGTGCACCCCCAGACAAGTAATCAACTCTTTTCCTTGTTTTGGTTTGCTGTATGGGGGGTCCCGCTCTACGCTCTGTCTCTCTCGGCTCCAGCTCTATATGGTACTAATCCGTTGAAGTGGTGTCATAGTCTTCAGCGACACAATTATAGAAGCGTCGAAGATAGCTGGTTGGTCGTTGGCGGAACCCAACAATTATAAATCGTATATGAAGGCCGCAGGCTTCGAAGAGGTCACGGAAGTTCGATACAAAGTCCCAACATCACCGTGGCCCCGAGACAAAAAGATGAAGCTACTCGGTGCCTTCGAGATGCAGAGCCTTTTGCAGGGAGCTTCGGCGTTCAGTCTGAGGACGTTTTCGAAAGCTTTCGGTTGGAGTCAGGCGCAAACGGAGACTTTCCTCGTGCAGATGCGGCGAGATGTCCGGGATCTGCGGTATCACACATATTATGAGTTGTAAGTGCGACTGAGTTTCCCGTCACTGGGGAATCAAGACTCACTCACCACTGATCATGCTTACCCAGTATTGTGGTTCACGGACGAAAACCAGGTCCTAAACCCGCGGAAGAATAATTTACCCTTGCCCACTAATGTGTCAATTCTAGTGGGACATTGGTGGTCTATGCCACCAGCAAACGGCTAATGCTCGATTGCGGACGTGTGGTTGAAGCAATGGTGGTTGAAGCTGTTGTGTTACAAAACGCTGAACAAAACAAAATTACATAACTTTGGGGCCGGGGCGGTAAGAATGGCACTAAGATAAGACCAGGATCGGATTAGGCAAGGCAGGTTACAAGTATACATATCAACTTGATCTTGATATATTTTTACAAACAATACAATTCTTTTGATTGTTGGAGTAAGCTAATATGATACTGAGCAACACTCTGAAACTACTACCTAAGAGCTGGTTACAGTGGGATAGACACTACTCTTATAGGGCCTTGTAGGGGCCCCTTGCCAGTTACCCCTCGCTAAGAACCCCGCGCAAGGGTCCATTATTGGATATTATTTATTTAATTTGATATATTGGATCAATACTTAGTTATTAGCTTGAAAAGTTAGGGGCGCTACTTTTTTGTCCAGCACGAGCCGCCGCGTAGTAGTTATTAAATAGGAATTGACACAATAGCGGGCAAATGGATAACCTTACAAGTACTCCCTATTTAAAGCTTGTGCTTTACACATCGCCCAATAGGCCCCCTTCTTTTCCATCAAAGAGGTATGCGTACCACTCTCTGCAATCCTTCCTTTCACAAGAACTAGAATGAAATCTGAATTCTTGATGGTCGTCAACCTGTGTGCTACGGTAACTGTAGTTGTCTCCTTTGAAGCTCGCTGCAGAGCCTCCAGGACCTCAATTTCATTCAACGAATCCAGCGCACTTGTCGCCTCGTCCAGTAGTAGAATTGCCGGTCGGCGTACTATGGCGCGCGCAATCGCTATTCGCTGTCTCTGGCCTCCGCTAAAAGCAATGCCTTTGTTACCGCATTGCGTGTTATAGCCTTCCGGTAACGAGGCAATGAACTCATGGATATTTGCGTCTCTTGCGGCAGTCTCCAGCCGCTCGTCTGTCGAGTCCATCTCCGATATACCAAGCAGGATGTTTTCTCGAAGGGTGCCTTGAAATAGAATGGTATCTTGGGACACTAAAGATGCGCTGTTACGGTATGCGGCAGTATCAAATGCTTCTAGGGGATATGGACCAATTGTTATGGATCCGCTATTCAAGTGGTAGAACTTTTCAAGGAGGGCAATAATGGTGGATTTTCCAGAGCCGGAAGGGCCTACGATGGCAAGTCTTTCGCCCCGATTAACGGAGAAACTTACATTATCGAGGACTCGGCGATTTGGTGCGTTTGGATAGCTGAAGTTGGCATGATGGAATGCAATCAAATTGGCAGACACTTGTTCCTTTACGTCGTCTCTGATCTTCCCTGCAAGTTGTTTGGATTTCGTGCGAGCATTTGACCTTAGATCAAATATTGTATTGATAGCTTGTTTCGCGTGAAATATGCCTATTTCTCGATTAGACCTGTCCCAAGATTTTGAAAGTACCACGTACTACTAGAACTTGCAAAGAACTCGCCAGCACCTTCTCCACTGGAGAAGACGGACAAGAAAATGATCCATAATTGCGAAGAAGTAAGATGTCCGTCGGCCAGAAGGTTACCACCATACCAGAATATGAGCGCCATTCCTAGGAAAGATCCACTTTCTGAAAAGGCGAAGAGCGGCATTGTCAAGCCAATGTTTCGGTAAAAGAGCGGAAGAGACTCTCGCATTTTCTTGTCTAATTGCTGACACACCTCTTGCTCCATCGTCAATGCAGCCACCGTTCTCACAGCTCCAATTACTTCTGATGCATATTGTGCACTATTTAACAAGGGCTCAGAAAGACTCTTGCTCTTCTTCGCCCCTGAACGGACTCGAAGATACCCTGCAAAGATAATGACTGGCAGGCTACCAAATAGTCCAACAAGTGCCAGTCGCCATTGAATGGAGAGTGCTAAAATGCTGCAGGAAGTGATGCTCACGACCGAGACTAATAAGAACCCTAGTACGTTGAATAGATTATGTATATGATCTGGATGCAGTGAGAGAGAAGCGACGAGTGTCCCTGATGAGTGGTCTTCCTGGTCAAAAAATTGAGGAGCCTGTTGAAGTATTGAATTAAAGTAATCAGTCTGATAGGAGAACTTTGCAATGGTACCCATTATTGAAGATAAAATTCCCATTATTAAAAATGCGACAAGTGTTGCAAGGGCAGTAATAAACCACATGAGAGACCAAAAATCTTCATTATGCTGGATGTTGGCGTCGATATTGTTGAAGCTGGCCACACTATTGCCAAATATGATTGCTTGCGCTGGATATACGGCTCCGGCTACCACGCAGGTAGGTAGGAGCGCTATGAAAAGCCACTGAAGGGCTTTATGTTCTTTGAGAATAGCATATGAACATTTAACTAATGACATTCCTGGCTCTGGCGTGCTAGTGTCTTCTGCGTTAGTGGATATCGTTGCAGACAGAACATTCTCTTCGTCCGAGAAACTGCTTCCTTCCTCCTTACGTACTTTCACGCTTTCAGTTGTATCTCTTGCATCTGCCTGAGTAGTATTATCAAGCTCCTGCGCTTCCCAGAAGCGCGAATATTTGCCATTTTGTGCTAGTAATGACTCGTGCGTGCCTTCTTCTATCACTTGTCCACTTTTCAGAAGCACTATCTTATCCGATCGCTGAACGAAAGACAACTTATGAGCTATAATTATAGTCGTTCTATTCCTTGAAGCCCTCTTGATAGCTATTTCCACAATGTGTTCAGACTTAACATCTAAGGCTGATGTTGCCTCGTCAAATATCAGGATTTTTGGGGAGGATATAATGGCACGAGCTATGCAAATCCGTTGTTTCTGACCTCCACTAAGTCTGTCACCTCTCTCTCCTACTTTGGTGTCGTAGCCGTCTGGCAGACCTTCGATAAACGAATGTGCTCCAACCTCAATGCAGCTCTTAATCACTAATGCACGTCTTTCTTTCTCGGGAAGAGTCTCGGAAGGGGTACCAAATAGTCCACAGGCAATATTGTAAAATACGCTGTCACTGAAGAGCGTCATATCCTATATTCGTGAGAAATCTCACACACTTCATGGGATTATGATAGTACCTGCTGCACAAGTCCAATACTGCTCCTCAAGAATTTCACATTCATTGTCTCGATACTACACCCGTCAATGAGAATAGCGCCTTGCGATGGACTATACCATCGCTCGAGTAAGCCAACAATAGTGCTTTTACCGGAGCCGCTTGCCCCAACTAAAGCGGTTGTCTTGCCGGCCTCAAACTTTATACTTAGATTGTCGAGTACTTTGACCGAGGATCTTGCAGAATAAGAGAAATCAATATTTTGTAGTTCAATATCTCCTTTCAAATTTTCAATAATCAGACCGTTAGAATCAAGAGGGTCGATTGTAGGGTTGCAGTTGATGGTTCTACTAAGGGTATGTGAAGCTGCTCTCGCCTTTGACAGGAGCCCATAGATAGGCAGCATCTTCCTCATTCCATTCGTGCCTTGATTTATAGAGAAGATAACTCTTTGATGCTGGTTAGCAAATATATCTTACAATGAAAGACAATGGTAGTACATCACAATTGTCCCACCGTTCCCAATTTTACCCTGGCCCAACAAGATCGTACCGTACCAGAATGCGAGCCCGTAAGATGCCAACAATGCAAAATAGCTCATGGAGTATTGCACACCAAGAATGGGACTTTTCCGTATCCTTTTAGCTTTTGACTTCCTAAGAAATGCCGCATATTTTTCAACTAGCTTAGACTCTGCAACGCAAGACATAACAATGCGAATGCCGCTGAGGCATTCTTCAGCTAGACTAGCTGCCTCTTCATCGACCTCTTGAATTTGCCGTTGATACCTTGTCTCTAGTGCAGCTGTACCAAAATTGCTGAAAAGCAAAAGAACGATTGTTGAGAGGAGAGCCAAGGAAAGTTGCCAGCTGTGTACAAATGCGATGATTACTGATACTACAATAGTTGACCCAGCTTGCATGACAATCCCGAGCTTCTCAGACAACGCGTCCTCAATAGTACTAATATTGGAAGCAAGGTCATCAGCCACCTTGCCCTGACTTATTAATCCCACATCTTGTCGTATTGCCGATTTCAAATACGCCGCTCTCAGACCTGTGGAATATTGCATTGCAGAAATAGAGAGCAAGATCCCATAAAGACATGTGAGAACCCATTGGCCGATGAACAGGTATACTAGATATAACACCTCCGAGTCAATTCTGGCCCTGAGTGCAGACGCATCTTGGTGATTGTTAAACTCGTTCGCTAGACCCCCGAGAACGAGTGTCATCAGGGGTAGCGCTGCTCCGGCCCCTATCGCGGCTGCGGCTCCCAAAAGCTGGAGGATATTGAGCCTTCCTCTTTTCTCGAGTTAGCATCGCTCCTCTTCTAAGACAGTTGCTGGAGCAAAAGGATCCGAGGGTCGAGAGGCATTTTAGGCAGTGAAAGTCCATGACTCCCACGATATCATGGAAAATATTATAAAATAGGAAAAGCTCCTGAGGACACTCACCCTCGATATTGCCTATTCGAATTCCCCATAACAGCTATCTTCCCTGGAAAAGGACCTCTCTGATAAGCCGTGAATCGCTGTCTATGAAATGCCAGAACAAGGTATGAGAATCTCTCTGCACTTGAGGAGCATTATAAGCGCGCTCTGATCTGATTGGGCTCGGTACTTGGAATCACACAGCGCTAATATGTCCTCATGCAACGTATGACAAGGACGCTGACTGCGAATAGATGCATAGGAGCGGAGAAAGTACGGCTAATTGGCTATGCGATGAGCTAGTTGGGATATTTCCGTCGTATAGCTAGTTAGTCGTTTTTCAGCCATATATCTCGCGTATCTCGTTGGTACTGGTTGGTACATGACATCCTAGGGAAGATGAGGATGTAATACGGAATTATTGGCGAAACGTAGTTGATAAATGAACAGTACATGCACCCAATCGCCTCAATCTACTTGGAATATTTTGCTTGATTTAGTTGCATTTCGGGCTACCCACTCCTCTGGCCTCCACACCCTGGCTATATTTTCTCCACGGGACCAAAAAAATCCCAAAGAAACCCAGTGAACAAAAGAAAGCATGACCACAGCGCTTCCTTGGCTCCAGACCTCTGAGCCCCCAACTATTGAGCCACGAGGCTCTTTTACTCCGATACGTCGTCATAGTACTTGGTGATCATAGCCACGACGACAGGGGTATCCGTAGTAGGAGCTCTAGCTGCAATATCGGCATTGTCATCTATCGATTGTTAACAATGATTGACCAAGAGTAGCTGGCTACTTGGAGAACTATGCCTTTGAGGAGCATGGGCGCAGCCAAAACGCAGGAAAGTACAGCCAAGAGGCCCATAATGGAAGCAGACTGCATGGCTTAATATCGAGGACGCTTTCTAGAGATAAGTGGTGAAAATGAGAAATCGGCTTTTGAGACGTTGTGGCTGGATATTCTTCGGGGACGTTGGGTTCGAGGAATGGGAGGCAGCTCTAGAGTTTTATATAACTCTGTAGGCATGGATATTCTGCAGCCCAGCTCTAGTTGCAGCTCTGAACACATAACAGGGCTGTCTGCATATAGTAGGGCAAATGTAACAGGTCACTGACGGACATCGAGAGCCTAGTGGGAACTCGGTGATGCCCCGACATCATGCTCAGAAGACACTATGCAGCTAGCGATTGACAGACCCTCAGGCAATCTGCATGTGTGACCTCTCGGAGGTTCCATTTATGCCCATTATGGTTAAATAAACCCGACAAAGATGGATAAGCAGCGCTACCATCGACTTCCTGCGAGGTCTGCTCTCCACCTTATCTTCCTACTTTTTATTCTGTCTGCAGGCAGGTCCACTTTATCTCTCTTATTCTGGAGAATCCCCCCATTGCTCAAATCCTATTGCATTACTGGCCTATGGACAAAATGGAAGAAGAAACTTTGCTTCAGTTCGTAGAAAAGATCGAGGGGGACCATGAAGACAGCAACACGTCTTTTGAGGAGATGAGGTCCTTTCATTTATCCAATACTCAAAAAACTTCTAAGGCACAATCTGTAGCCGCGAGGAAGATTTTACCCTGGATAGCACACATAGTTTTCTTCTCCGTATCTCTGGGCATTCTAGTAATTTCTGTCAATATCCAGAGATCTCTGCCTGCTAATTGTATGGAAGCACGACGTCAATGGTGTAAGTAAGATCATTAGTCAATATCCCACAACTGCTGATCAAGAATTTCTAGCTGTTACTATGGGCTCTATACCAGAAGGCAATCATTATATGCGTTCGAAGGGTAGTTTTAATCGATCTTCATCGCCTTTTAAAGGGCCACCATCTCCCGCCGTTGACAAAGCTTGGAGTGAATTGACCGACTGTAAAGTTCTTCAAAATCCCTTCAATCGAGGACAATTGTTAATATACGGCAGATGGTGCGATAAGTATCTCGGAAGAAACGTACGAGAAGTTGAATGCTTCAAAAAATGCCGTCAAAGTACCGTCGGATTATGGAGGTGGCAGGCAAGCATTCCTAGAAGTTCTCCATCAACTCCATTGCTTGGTATGTCTACTTGTAGGGCCTTATCAGTACATCTTTTTGACACTTCTCCATCATTTAGAAATGGCTGTGGTGGCATACCTACCCAGACTATTATATCGAAGCGGCAGAGAACATAAGAAATGGCGATGAACAATGGCATGAGCATATGGGTATAATTGCCTTCTCCTATTATCTAAGTTCCTCTTAAAATTTCAGGCTAACCCAAACGCCTTCAATCCAGATCATTGTGCAGACATGCTACGTCAGAAACTTATGTGCGACGCAGACGTACATTTACTCACCTATAACTGGGTCGAGGGCCATGACGCACCCCATCCCAACTTCAATATCCCACGACAATGTCGAAATTTTGAAGCCGTCAAGAAATACGCGTTAGATCACGCCCTCGATGGTTCAAATCTACCCAAAGGCTATTTTATGAAACCGAAAGATGGGTCGGTTATGGAATATAAAGAGCCGCCCTTTGACCCTTTGGATGGGGGACGGCCCTCCCGTTAAGATTTGATGAAATACAGTGGCATTTACTCACATGCGCTTACTATACCCAAATGTCGTCCCTTGAGCGGCAGGGTATTTAGACACAACGGCGCGGCTCGTTCCGCATCAACGGTTCAAGGCATCTGGCGGGATGTGATTTTTGCGAAGGAGTAGATATCTTTAAAGCAAGAAAGAAAGTATAAGACTGTAGGAGGTTTGGAGTTCGAAGAAGGCATAGTGTATATCGAGTCGCAGAAGATGTGAGCGTACGTAAATTGTACAGTACGTATTGCTTTCCTGCCTACTGAACTTCGGATTGAATGTCTGCCACAGGCGTAAGGCTATAAAAAGATAAGCCTGTATATGTCCAAAAACGTGATTTAATCCTGGTATATAAGCTGAAACTGATCATAGCATTCGAGAGTTTGCACCAATCAAGCTATTGCTTATCGAGCACAACCGCTCGTGACGACGTTCGCACTTGCATACTCCGATGCAACGTAACCACACCCTTAATATATATCCTGCAGCTTGATGGCGGAGGGAGAAACCGCATAAAGGGAGTGTCGATGTATACACTTCTCATAAACATTTTATCTGCGAATCATATCCAAAAGGGGATGCACACCAGCATTTGGGTTCGGCCATGCTATCTAGAAGTGTAGAAAATGATGTCAAATCATTCGCACCCGTATAGATAAGTGGTAGCGCGAGGTGGTGTGTATCACCCGAGAACCAGGGTGAGATCTCTATCTATGGATACATGTCTAGGCCTTTCCGCATACTGTAGGTAGTGTTGGTCACCTCCGTTGTGTGTAAATGAGTATCCCTTTGTTCGTCTATGCCACCAAATTCACACATTCACGGCAAAGTGATATTATCGCCATTGCCTATTAGCCATATTGGACAATGGTTTTAGTTGTCCCCCTACAGAATATTAATGTAAGTCCTCAGACTCTTTAAGGGCCCAGATACCGATATTTGCTAGGCGTTAGCTTGGACTCTGGGCAGTATCTCGACCGTTCTCACGTTCGTACGGTGGTGGATAAGATGGAGAAAGTTAGGGCGCCTACAATTAGACGATTACATCAACGGCTTTGCTCTTGTATCCTTGATAGTCTTTCTTGCGACATACCAAGCCTACTTCCCGATCTCCTATAATTACGAACTATTTGCGCTCGGGTTTGGTGGCCACAGTGTAACGAACGATCAAATTGCGTACGCGCAAATCTTGAACACTGCCAACATCTTTTTCTTCTGGATCACCATATACTTGGTCAAGGCGGCATTTTTGGCTTTATATTGGGCGTTATTCGGGGTGTCCAATAAGTTTAGAAGGGCGTGGTTATGTGTTACGGCATATACAGTGGCTACGTTCCTAGTGACGTTTTTCTCGATTTTCTGGAGTTGTGGAACTCCCAGTAAAATTAGCAATCTTGGTAAGGATCTAATAACCAACTGCTGGAGTTTTTTGCAATTGCTTATTCGTAGATTAGCTTCTTGTAACGCCATATCGCCTGAACTCCTTGTGACTCTCGAAGTAATGTGGTGTGTGCTTAACATTGTCGGAGACATTCTCAGTGAGTCTACACTTGCCACCTTTCAAGACCGATGATCCTTGCAAGTATACCGTCGACTTACCCTATATATGAACAGCAATGGCCCTACCCCTTGGGATGCTACGGGAGATACGAATTTCGATTGCACAAAAATTGGGTCTGGCGGGCATTGCAGGACTCGTAATAATTGACATCGTGTTCGATATTCTTCGAACAGTATACACAGTTGGAGACTACGCAGACTCCTTTCCCAATGCCAATGCCGTTTGGGCTCTTCTCGAACCAACCATTGCCGTGATGGTCTGCGCTTTGCCCACATATCGGTCTCTCCTCTCCAAGCAAAAGCCTGTGCCGTCCACTACCTATGATACACTTCGAGGCACAACAACTACTCAAAAGACTGCGTCCCAAATTACTTCTGATGCTGCTACACTATCTCATGAGATGGACAACATGAGCGCGTATACCAGTAGTCTTCGTTCTAATCGCGCTATCTTAAATACCGATTCTAAATCTTGAAAATTTTGAGATGTAGATAGATAAGGCGGTGTATGAATTGAAGATTATAATAGAAGCTTAGCTGTATCACTTCAAGGATCTGGTGACTTGTCTTAGCATTAAGAAGTATAGAGAAGTGTGAATTAGTGACTGCCGTCAACGTATTAGACCGAAAACACACAATAATATATAGGAACCGGTAACGTAATTATCTATCCATATTGAAAGAAGAGTAAATATCGCTCCCTGCTCGACTTTTTGGGGCTAGTCGGGTCGTACACACTTCACTACCTCCGTATCACGCACAGCCCTACAGCTTCCTCTAACCAACACTATCTCACACAAGCAACTATGAAATCCATTGCAATAATCGGTGCTGGTCCTGCAGGACTTGTTGCTGCCAAAACACTTCTTCATTCTTATCCTATCGGTACTTTTGCTGTAACAATCTTTGAGCAGGGTACAAGTGTGGGCGGTCTTTGGGCCGTTGAAGCAAACCCAAACTATGGTCTGATCAATCCAGATATGAGCACCAATCTTTCACAGTTCACAGTTTGTTTTTCCGACCTGGCTTGGGAGACATTGGAGCTGCAACCAGCTGCCAATATTTTCCCGAAGGCCTGGCAGGTAAATCGTTACCTCGAGTATTACGCCCGGAAATTCATTCCCGCAGGAGTAATCTCCTTTCAAACGCAAGTTAAAAATGCTGAGCAAATTCACGCTGATGGGCGATCGAAGTGGGAAATCACGTTTATTAATCTTAGAGATCAAAGTGAAAAGAACCAAATGTTTGACTGTCTAATCATTGCGACTGGTCTTTTCTCTGGACCTGGACCGGTGCCTTTCGAGTTAGATGGCACGGATTTCTCTCTGAGTTCCGCACATATTCTACACAGTTCTGGTTTCCGGAGGCTTGGTGATCTCTCATCCACGGGGCAGCAGCCATCGCAGGGCAAGATCCTCATCGTTGGTGGCTCTCACTCGGGTGCTGAAGTGGCAGCAGCAATTGCTATGCAGATGTCTGACGCCCGCTACTCCCCCTCTGGCTCAGGTATTGAGCCACTAGAGATTATACATGCAGTTCCATATCCTTTATTTGCTCTTCCACCATTCGTCCAGTCCGATAAGGGATTGTCCCCTACATTTATGCCACTAGACGTGCTTCTCAACGATCTATCTTCGCGTTTAGATGATCCGATCTCATTTGGCTACGGACATACGAATCCGGAAAAGCAAGGGCAGTTAGAGGGTCTGCTTGAAACTCTCATGAATGGAGCCAGAGATGAAAAAGACAGTGGCGGGTCGGAAAAAGAGAAGCCAACTCAATTTAATACTCCCTATGCGGTGATTAGCGAGAGCTATGTAGAATTTGTCCGATCTGGAGCCATAACTCCTATTCTGGGGCGTGTAGTCCGTCTATCAAACCAAAAGGAAGAGATAACGCAAGTCAGTGATGCTTTTGAATCTAATGAAGTATGATGAGCTTACAAATTACAGAAAGGGACTGAGCTCATATGTGCCACAATTATTGAAGACTCAGTGGAGATCAAAATAAAGGACATTGTGGCGGTCGTGAATGCAACTGGCTTCTCCTCGCCGGCACTCGATTTCATATCGAGCAACCTTAAAGATAGCATAGGACTGGATGCTAATTACCCCCACTTGCCCTTACTACTGAATCGTGATGCTTCAACTTCTTCGGGTACAGCTCCGAGGAGTTTGGCTCTGATTGGCTTTTCATATGGCTCATACTGGGGAGTTTTAGAGACTCAAGCACGTATAGTAGCAAAGAAATGGGCTCTAGATGACGAATCATCACTGTCCCTTCCTTCCGATCTAGATGAGAAGTCGGAAAAATTATACTCATTCATGAAAGAGCTGAGATCGACCATGAAAGATAATCCATCATCAGTTCCTCAAAATTTCCTTGGGGACTATCCCGGCTTGATGGAAGAGGCATCACGAGAGCTTGGCCTCCAAAGGGTTGATTTGAACTGGGGGCCTAAAGAGGGCATGGTCAATCCTGCTAGATATATTGACAGTAGGGTTGACAGTGCTGAAGCGAGGAAGACCATGAAGAAACTACAAAAGATGACTGATGCATCTGCAAATTACCGAGAGTTTTCTGCGAGGGCAACCTTCCGGGCTTTGCAAGGAAATTGGAACGTAAAGAGCAAAGGATCTCTGGGCTCTACCACCAATGCCTTGCCCATGACCGCGACATTCAACCCTCGCTGCCCAACTGATATAACTTTTGATCTTGAATACCTTTTCGTTCTGCGAGCAGAAGAGCCCAACCGGCCTTCAGATTGCGACACTCATGCAAACGAGTTAGAGAGGTCCGTGTATCGACTGCGAGAGACAGCGAACGAGATTGAGGTCTGGAATGTGAACCCTAGGGAAGACCTAACAGTAGACAAGTTGCGCTACACACTAAAGTTCAGCAAGGCAACGAGCGACGACAAGAAGAGGTGTCTCACATTGGAAGTAGAGCTTTCTACAGATCCGAAATATATGGCCACTGTCCATTCATTCCAATTTTCCGGGGTCCATGTCACAAAATTCACAATAGGAGACCGCTCAAATGACCCGTCTCTTGGCGACACTTCCATTTTCGAGTTCTCTCGTTGAGATGGTGGATGGGAGTATTGCTTCTGTGCGAATTTCGTACTAGAAGCCGTTGAATGAATAGCTTTGTCAGGTCTCAAATTGACGGAGAATTTGAATTTCTTGATAGTAGGAACAGCTATAGTAACTAGAGATCATTTCTAGCAATTCGAGAATTCTGCAGCCACACAAAGACTATTCTATCATTGGGAAAAGTCGGCATCAGATGAGAGAAGTTACATCACCCATCGTCTTAATTTTAGAGTAGATGTATTTAAATTGGCAAGAAGCCAGCTCTTGACTGTATTCTTGTTTATATTATCTAGTCATCACCCTTAAGTGTAAAATTCTAAGACATCGATTATCTTAATGTTATTTCCCAGTATCGCTATTTAAACCCTCTCTATCCTTTTCCTCCTCTCGTAGACATCACTGACGTCCTACTTGAACCTCTTCCAAAACATATTCGTATCGATCCAACACATATTATTGTCGAAGCTTTCGTCTAAGCTGCCCTTACTCATCATCTTCCCAACAATTCTGGCAAAGGAATCTTTAGTCAATCGATATCGATAGCCATCTGCCCTGCCATGTTTCGCATAACTTGCAGTGCTTGCCACTCTACACTACAATTTCTGTGCGTATCAACCTAAGAATCCTCCAGCGAGCAACGGCACGTCTCATCCTTTTCAAATGTAAATGATTACTCTTCTCGGTAGAGCACCCCGTGAAGCTTCCAGAATCTGAACTCGGATGACTGATAAGTGTTGCAATGCGGGATCCGACTAATGGCGGGGCGCTTTTATCATCACTTGGCTCTCCTTCTCTCTGAGCGACCATCATCCAGTCATGACCATGCCTGTTCTGCGGTATCATAAGCGTGAATTTCACCACCGCATCTTCTGGCCCGCTGACCTCCACATCAAGGACCAAGGCAGGATGTTCAAATGCACCATAGTACAGTTTCTTTGAGATATTCCCACTCTTGACGACAATCTTATCCTTCAGCGGCAACCACAGAATGCTAGCTTGACAAATATCCCACAACACGTGTCTTGTATGCATGTTCATAAGCCGACTTACTTGGAGTTTGCTGGAGTATTTTAAGAAGACGGGGACGAATTTGAGACAAAACTATGGGGCGGGAGCAATTTGCCTGACACCGTGCTCCATGGCGGGCTTCGGGGTAACTGAATTGAATTAGATCGGGAGTGTTCTTGCACATTTTGTTTTTTTGGGGGGGTGGGGGTTGGTTGTTGTTGTTGAAGAAGAAAATCAATTTTGATTGATGCTCACCCAATTTACGCATCGAGCAAATGATGGGGAGCTGGCATAAGGCAATGTCGATTTTCACTCATCATTCGTAGTTGTTAACAGCTAGGCGGCTTGCTAAGTATTGTGGCATGAGAGTGGGAGACGACGGAATGAATTTTGCTTTATCGGTATGCTTGGAGCGAGGGAGGAACCATTGCTGAGGGAAGGAAGGTCGTAAAGTCCGTCTTCACTTGTGGGACCACCGGCATACTGAGACCATTCCCAGTTGATATAATTTGTTGAGATATTTTGGAGGCTCACATAACCTTTACCACGTCACGATCACATAATAAGCTAGGTCAAATGGGAAACTTCAACTCGGGAGTAATAAATAGGGATATATTTTCTCACAGTATTAATTAGAAGCTAGTTCTTTACACAATGATAAGACTATTTTTGGCCTAAATCATGCTATTCCACTGTGTAAATACCTGTTGCTAATCAACGTTGTTGCAACCTCCTGCTTCCCAGTTAATGAAGTTTGCCTGTTGATGTGTGTAGGTTTCGGGAGCATCCATATATCGCTCGTTCAAATCCAGTTCAACTCACTTCTTGCATCGTGTTCTAATCGTTCCAACCACTCTTTGACATATTCATCCTCTTGAAGCGAGAAGAATATTTTACTAAAAGCGCTAAAAGGGGTATCATGACTCTTGCGAAATTCATATTGCGATACCCATGAAAGTACCGTTATTTATGGTCTAGGAACGAACGCAGCGCCTGAAAGAAGAGCTCAATCTCGTGGCTATCTGGATATGACAATTCCCATTACCGCGCACTCCTCAAAAACCCAACAACACCACTACAGAACCCCACCAAGTCTCCAAGTCTCTTGCCCTCCTCTTCTTGCATCTCCCGCCACTCTTTCACACATTCTCTCAATTCTGAATCCCTAACAACTTCCTCACCATGCAAGCGTAGAAAAACTGTCATCCAAGCTTGCACTAGTTCATAATCCCTTTTTTGTTTTAGGCGAGCAGTGAGGGCACGTATGAAGTGAGGAAGTTCAACGGGGGATAGGGAGCGGATTTCTAGATCTGCGGCCGAGGGGGAGAGGGTTTGGAGATAGGAGATGAAGGGTATGTCTATTTAATTTGCGTTAGCTAGTGTACTGGAAAGGGAAAGGGAACATACAATCACCGCTCTCACTCCCCACTCTTAAAGATACTGTGAATTTCCCTTCCGACGCTAATCGATTCATTTTCATAATCCTTGAATTCTCAGTAACATTCTCTCCATTTTTATGCAACTCGGTACTAGAAATAGGCATAGGCTTCTCAAGAGAAGGGAGGAAGAAAGGTGCCTTTTCGGGGAGTTTAGGTGCTTCTTTTGGTTTGTTGCGTTGTTTGATAAGGTCGAGATGGAGGAGCGTTTGCCATCTACTTTTCGGTACTAAGCTCAATGTCATCATATCTGTGCTTAATTGATCTAAGGATAGTGTAGGTGATGAGTCTTCTGACTCTTCGGCTTCGTCTTCGAATGCACCATCGATTATGCCGTGGCCGCCCTCGCCAGATACGGTAGGTACAGAGATATCAGCAATTTCTTGCTCGGAGATATGGCGTGTAGGGATGTGCGCGAAGAGTGATTTGTTGTTCCAGATATTGACGCCGACTTGGCCTTCGCAGGTTGTGGCAAGAAATTCTCCTGTTCCTGAAAAGGCGAGTGCTGTGCATTGGGTTTCCATTCGTATAGCGTCGATTAGATGACCGGTGGGAAGATCCCAGACACGTACGATTTTGTCTTTGGATGCGGCGATGATCCATCGCCCATCGTTGGAGAAGCAGAAATCATTGATGTCGAGTTGACAGCCCCAGAGTTCTCTGATCGTTTTCTTGGTCTCAATGTCAACGACTCGAATTGTGAGATCATCGCTGGCAAGAGCTATTAAATCACTAGGCGCGTGATACCGGATTCCTGTAACTGATCCCATTGGGTGCCAATCAATCTCATCGACTAAGTTTCCTGTCAAGAGTTCCCAGAATTTGATTTTGCCATCCAGCGAACAACTGATAATATTCTTGTTCATAGAATCTACCACCAATCCGGTAACAGCTCGAGTATGTTTTCCTAAACCAGGTTGGAACGTCTTTTCGGATTTTGTGTGAATTGGAACAGCCCCTTCTGCGGCTTGCATCTGTTGCATTTTAAGTTTCCTCGCTTGAGTAGGTGTCAATTTCGATGGATATTTCTGTCGATGTAGTCCAGATTGTAAATTGAACATATCAACCCCTCCAGTTTCTGAACCAACAACAGCGAAAGTCCCACATGGACTGATTGCCACACTGCTGACATTCCCACCATCTCCAGTCTCAAAAGCCCATCTTCCAGCCTTCTTCCTACCCCAAAACCAGGTCCTAGCGAACTTATCATCCTTATGACCAGTCACTACACTCTCCCAGCCGGTTGTAGCACTCGCTGTAGCATCTGAAGGTTTCTTATGGGCATTTGAACCCTTCTGCCAGATGGCTCCAGTAGTATGAGCTCCAATCCCGCCATCTCGATTGAGTGACATTGCTAGGCAGGTAACTTCTGGTGCCTTTAAATCTTCAAGAGTCGTGCTAGGCTCGGTTGCCAGAGTAGCATTTGCAAGGATTCCAAGCTTCTTGGCTTTCTTCCGAATGTTTCCCTGGCTAAGTTCCGTACTTTGACCATCCCTTCGTAAACTCCATCCCCACAGACTTCTATCTCTCCCGGCACTCAATAGCCACTTCCCTCCAGCATCTGCCCCGTCTGAATCTGTTGGCAAAAATTGTAATGTCGTTACTGGCGCAGCATGGCCACTCCTTGAATGCAAAATCCGAGGAACCGAAGAGAACGGTGTTTCATCGAAGATCCAAGATTTCAAAGAATTATCCAGACCACTAGTGACAATTACTGGCTGGCCAGGTAGAAATTCGACCTTGCTTACACCACCTCCAACAATCGCGCCTAGGTCCGAGGGTGGATTGTGTGCCCCTCGCAGGATGCCCATAACTCTCCCACCACCGTTGAGATCCCAAAATGTTATATCACCATTATCCGGACTAGATGTAGCCATCACCCCCGGCTTTCTACCATCTTCACCTGCCCCGATATCATCGGTGCGGAATGATATAGAGGAAATTATAGACCTAGACGAACCACCATCGAGTTGTATAATCGTCTTGTCAGATTTTACGTCATGTATTATTAGGAATCCTCCGGAATATGCAATTGCAAGTAAAGACAATGCTGGTGTAGGGCAGAGAGTCGTTACTGATCCGCAGTCTACCCCAGGAGGTAAGATGGTATAGATCAACTTTCCCGAACTAACATTCCAAATTTCCACACCTCCATCTTTTCTCCCAGCAAATATTTTATTCAAATATGTTGGCATATTTGTGATCCCTCCGGTGAGTTCATTACCACCTCTTGGAGATGCGGTCGAGTACAGGGTGGTATAATGCTTGTAGTTCACAGACTTCCATACTTCAATTCTTGTCGAACAACATCCAAGTACCCATGTACCAAAAATCAAAATCTGCTTTATGGGTTGATCAAGATCTGTAGGGAGGGCCAATTCCTGTACCTTCTTTCCTCGCGTGAAAACCCAGAATCCCTGGGATCCAGTAGCTTCGGGACCGCCCCATGCGGCAAATACACTATCCTTCCAGGCGAAGGTCGCAGTGATGTCCTCAGGCGTCTGCGGGCGAGTGAGGAAGACAAGATTGAGGCCCCGCTTGAGATCGTAGGTCTGCAAACATTTCCCTACCGAAGTAGTGATTTGGAAGGACGTTTTCCCCAGTGGTATCGATGTAAACGGTACAGCGGTCGAGGATACTAAGCCTATGGTCTTCAGCGATGTTAGCCAAAAGGATTCTCAAGCAAGAGAACCCCGCAGGACCTACTCGGAAGGGTGTGAAGATTCGAGATTTCCTCAAAGTATTTCTCGGCGCATCCACCGCATCGAGCTTTTGTCGCTTTGCAGCAGGCCCGTCGCGAGTATTCTGAACCACAGACGACGGCATGATGGGTCTGCAAGTCGTGGGACAAAGGTGCGATCAAGGGAAATACTTCTCAACCATGATGTTGTCTCGTAAAGGTTCGAGGGCAGAAAAGTTCCGGTGACCGGCTTGATCCATGTAGGCGAGTTTTGCTTTTTATTTTGTGCAATTTGTGCAGAGGCGGCATTTGGCAGCGTGGGGGCACCATGGCCATCCGACATATCAAAATAAAGCTGCAGCCTTGTCATCATCGCTCCCTTCCTCGTCTTTAATTTATTGTCCCTGTATATTATATGATTGCTCCTGGTGAATCCAATCCGCCTGTTCCCATCCCATCCCCATCCCCATTGCCATCGCCATTGCGTCAGCAGTGAATCCGGCGATGCGTCGCTGGTGAAGAATACCGGCCGTGCCTTCATGCAAGGGACGTCATCTGCGATGAGATCCACCAGACAAAGGATTCCTGTGCCCTGAAGAGCCTCACCTATTCCCCCGCCTCTATCAACAACTACATGGCCTCTTGGCCCCATAGGCCTCACATGCCGTGGGTTCCGACTAAAGCGGTGCAGACGGACCCAACAGAGAGTGATGCAATGGCGACTAACGACCCTGTTATCTCTTCGGGGATTTCTGCGGGGCCAGGTCCAGATCCAACAACCTCTCTCCTCCCCAAACTCAAAGTTCGAGTTACGAGCTCGCATACTCTATCCTCGGCCTCTAGCGCTCATTCGACTTCGAGCAGTAGAAAGGGCCGGTATGCGGAGCCGGGTACTACTGAGACCCATTCTGATCCAGCCAACATTTCCATGCCCCCCCCCACCTACGAGACCCCTCCCCAGGTCACGAACTTCCTCAACGTACAGCCAGCGAACATCAGGCACAGCAGTATCGTTCCAGAAGGACATAAGCCCCAGCAGAAGATCTATCAACCAGGAAGTTGCGGTGGAGGGTGCCAACACCCCGAAATTAGACGCCAGCACAATGGGCGATGAATCAAACAACCCCACACTTCTGGATCTCGCGATCCGACCGAGACCCTCCATTTCGGAGATGGATTCGAAGCGTGTGTCGGTATCGTCCATGTACTCTTTGGGTTCGGTGAGAGCAGGAGGCGTTCCAAGCTCTGCCGGGTCTACGAATGGATCGGAGGTAGGGATGAATATGAGGTCTCCGTCGCAAAACAAAGGTTTAGGAATATATCAGCCCGAGACATCTACTTCCACTGTTTCAATCACGACATCCTCCGGCCAATCCGGAAGCCAGACCTCGGCTGGCGGTCCACAGCTCACCCCGAGAGAGTCGCCAGCAATCGCATCCGACATGGCTAAACGGAATGCCATATCAAGAGGAGAGGGCTCTTCGCGAACTCAGCCGCCAACAAGATCAAGAAGTCGTGCCAAGAGAAGATTCAGCGGAAGTACTGGTGCTAGTAGTCACAGTCCAAGCAGCGAGAGAGGTCCACATGGGAAAAAAGATGAAGAAACGAAACGTTCACCCCTGGGTGTCATTGGTGTCTGTGCCCTTGATATAAAAGCGCGAAGTAAACCAAGCCGAAACATCTTAAACCGTCTTATGGCAAAAGGAGAATTCGAGGTCATTGTCTTTGGCGATAAGGTTATTTTAGATGAGGAGATTGAAAACTGGCCCATTTGTGACTTTCTCATCTCTTTCTATTCCGATGGCTTCCCATTAGATAAAGCTGTTGCATATGTTAAAGCTCGCAAACCATTCTGCGTCAATGATGTTCCAATGCAAAGGATCTTGTGGGACCGCAGAATATGTCTCAGAATACTTGATCAGATCAACGTTCCTAGTCCGAAGAGGGTGGAAGTTAATAGAGATGGTGGACCAGCTATAACAACACCTGAATTAGCCCAACATTTGAAGCAGATATCAGGTGTCGTCCTCCCTGGACCAGAGGATGGTACTGGTGGTGGTTTGGTCGCTCCTCGGAAGGTGGAGCTTCTCGATGAAGGTGATACGTTGAGTGTCGATGGCACGCTTCTGGCCAAACCATTTGTTGAGAAACCCATCAGTGGCGAGGACCACAACATCTGCATTTATTTTCCTAAAAGTCAGGGAGGAGGAGCTCGTAAGTTGTTCCGGAAAATTGGAAATAAAAGCTCCGAATGGGTTGAAAATCTCACAGTTCCACGCGCCATTCTGGAACCCGAGAGCAGTTACCTATATGAGAAATTTATGCGTGTTGACAATTCAGAGGATGTTAAAGCGTACACGGTGGGTCCTAATTTTTGTCACGCCGAAACACGGAAATCACCTGTAGTGGATGGGCTAGTCAGAAGAAATACCCATGGTAAAGAAATTCGTTATATCACTAGCCTCAAAGAAGATGAAATACGCATGGCCAGTAGGATTGCAACTAGCTTTGGGCAACGTGTTTGTGGGTTCGATCTGTTACGTGCTGGAGGGAAAAGCTATGTCATTGATGTCAATGGTTGGAGCTTTGTCAAGGATAACGATGAGTATTACAACCAGTGCTCCAAAGTACTGAGAGAAATGTTCATTGCAGAAAAACAGAAACAGTCCGGGTGGTCAAATCCTGGTACTGCTTTATCCTCTCCCGCTATGTCTGATTTTGTTACCAGTCCACCACTTGGTAGGAAAGAAGGTGCATTCAAGGACCACCGAACTTCCATCCAATCTATAATTTCCAAATCACCTAGCCTATCGAAATTACATCACCAGCACGCCAAAATTATGACACCCTCATCGGCAGCGGTTTCAGCGGCGCCGACGCCGAAAACATCGCCTTCGTTAGGACCAGAGAAAGGCTTACCAAATATGCTGGCAACTATTCCTCTACCGCCTCCGGCAACCTCTCCGCTACCCATCGCGGGCATGCCGTCAAGCGCGCCTTCTACAGTCCCATCAACCCCGGCTCTGAATTCTACGAGTACGACGGATCTCTTACCCCCACCAGCGCCCAAACACACATGGAAATTGAAAGGTATGGTATCAGTTATCCGTCATGCAGATCGAACACCTAAACAGAAGTACAAATTTACTTTTCATACCGCACCATTCATCGAGCTACTCAAAGGTTACCAAGAAGAGGTCTTATTGACTGGAGAAGCCGCACTCGGTAGTGTAGTTATTGCTGTTGATATGGCTTTAAAAGAAGGTGTAGAAGATCGTAAAAAATTGAGGACTTTGAGAAATGTGTTGGCCAAGAAAGGTGGCTGGCCAGGTACAAAGGTTCAGATAAAGCCAATGTTCAGGAAGAGAAACCCCCAAGAGCTTACCCCTGATGATATCTTAGAGTCAGGCTTGCTAATAAACGCCTCGCAACCTGCTGGAGTGGTGGAAAGTAAGCTCGACCCGCCAATTTCCGCTTCAGAATCGAAGGACTTATCCAATATGGATGGGCCGGAGGGCAATAAACCGAAACAGCTGACTTCAAATAAAGCTCGGGTGCCATCAGATCTTCCTGAAACCTTACCGAGTCTCGATGGAGCAGCAGCAACTAAAATCGAAGAAAATATCGATAACACCAATCATAGCAAGTCACCAACTAGACAAGATTCTCTGTCAGGAGTCACTCTATCTAGAATCACTGCTGCAGAGAATAGTCTAGTCCTCGACAAGCTTCAGCTGATTGTAAAATGGGGTGGAGAACCTACACACTCGGCCAGATATCAGGCTCAAGAGTTGGGAGAAAATATGCGGAATGACCTGTTGTTGATGAATCGAGAAGTCCTCGATGAAGTACATGTTTTCAGTAGCTCTGAACGCCGGGTTACGACAAGTGCTCAGATCTGGTCATCTTCATTCACAGAGCAGAAAGATCTTCCACCAGATTTCATTACTATTAGAAAAGATCTATTGGACGACTCAAATGCAGCCAAAGATGAGATGGACAAAGTCAAAAAGAAGTTGAAGACATTACTCCGGCAAGGTAATAAGGCACCTCCACAATTTGCCTGGCCTCCAAATATGCCAGAACCATCTATGGTTCAAAGGTATGTAGTCCAGTTGATGAAGTTTCACCGGAGAGTTATGCGTCACAATTATACCAAACTTTACGGGGGAGCTTCATCGTCTCTCAACGCAATCGCAAACCCTGGAGATAAATCATCAAACGAAACATCAAGCATGGGTTCGGCGATGTCACAAGCTACTGCTACTAGCAGCATTCAAGCTCGTTGGTGCTGCGGAGAAGATGCTGAACTTTTCAAAGAGAGGTGGGAGAAACTCTTCAGCGAATTTTGTGATGCCGATAAAGTTGATCCAAGCAAAATCTCCGAATTGTACGATACGATGAAATTTGATGCACTCCACAATCGACAATTTCTGGAATGGGTTTTCACCCCTAGCAAAAGTATTCTAGCAGAAGAAGAAGAAGCTATTGCGCAAGAATCGAAGGGATTTGAGAAGGAAAAGGAGCAACCCAGGGAGTCTGAGGATAGCCATACTGAGAATCATCAACCTTTGCCCACGGAAAGATCCGATGTCACCAGAGGCTTGCATCGGCGCGTTTTTAGACGACGATCCATGCTGAATGGAGCCAAAAATGATGAAGTCCCTGAACAGGTGAGTTAAATACCGACCCTCTCGAGTACCAGCTAACATTTTCAGTACTTTCGTCTGTTCACTGGAAGCAGCCAGACAAAAGCCAAAACCGATATCAGGCTCGAGAAGTTGCGAGAATTATACAAGCTCGCCAAGGTCCTGTTTGATTTCATTTGCCCACAGGAATATGGCATGACAGATAGCGAGAAACTCGAGATTGGTCTCTTGACTTCGCTGCCATTACTCCAGGTATGTATGATATGTGAACTACCGGAACAGACGCTGATAGGTTCGCAGGAGATAGTTCAAGATCTAGAGGAGATGCAAGCTTCGGATGAAGCTAAATCATTTTTTTACTTCACCAAAGAGTCCCACATCTATACCTTGCTTAACTGTATCTTAGAAGGAGGAATTGAGACCAAGATTAAAAGAAGTGCTATTCCAGAACTTGACTATCTTTCCCACATCTGTTTCGAGCTTTACGAATCGGAAAACAAGACACCAGCTGATGCCCCACCCACGGATGCAGCTAAATACGCCTACAGCATTCGAATTACAATTAGCCCTGGTTGCCACACTTACGATCCCTTGGATGTTCAACTCGATAGCAAGCATTGCATTAGCTGTGCCCCTCGACGAAGTTTGACAGCTCATCAGGATTGGAAAGAAGTTGTTGATACTCTTCGAGCTAAATTTCATACGTATGGATGACTTTCCGAGGCTGAATTTTAGCTAATAATTAGCAGGATTAAACTTCCTAAGAGTTTCTTAGCAGTCAATCTCTCAGAATCGCATACCTTCCACAAAAAAGACTCTAGCGAAGATGAAGCAACAATTGCACAACTGCTGGAAGATTGAAGTAAAGATTTATGACGTTCATCTTGATGCAACTCCATCGAGATCTTCCCCCATAAGATGAATTTACCGGCTCTCTGGGCCAGATTCTGGGTTTGTTCACCGCATCTCTGAAGCGGATCGCGGACTCGGACTCACGATCCGAACCGTACACCGCCACCTCATCGATCCAAACCTCACAATAGTATCACATGCCTGCTTGCCACTTCTGTACTAATAAAAGAGGCGGAATGGGGATCTCCATGCGTCGTATTTCATTCGATGCGATCCTGGAAATCGGAAGATAAATCGGGGGTTATATTGCGATTGTCTTCGATCATGTACATAGTTTACGATCGATGGCTGAACTAGTCCACTCTGCCTTGCAGCAGGAACAGCCATCTCTCTTTCTCTCTCTCTCTCTCTCACTTCTTATAGACAAATAAAATGCACCTCCTCGAGACCCCTTACATGTGTCTTGTACATAGATTATTATTATTTTTTTTTATTTTTTTTAAGTTTCCCCTATGTGCCGCTGCCGCTCTATCCATCGCCTATCTAAAAATGCAAAATCCAAAAAAAAAAAAAAAAAGAARAAAAAAARRAAAAAAAGCATAAAAGATCTCGGAACAAGACGTCGGATTTGACTTTTTTCTCTCATACTCCGTATATGCTGTGCCACCTCTTCTCCTTCCCCTTCCCCACTTCCTACTTTTACGCAAGCCCCCAAACTCAAAATCTAATAATTTTCTTTTTTTCTTTCTTTYTTTTKKYTTCGTGCTTACTTGGCCCGTTT